>JARJDW010012158.1:0-53863 GCA_030264715.1 Adinopsis sp. GC000173
ACTGTCCATTCAAAAGTTTTTTGACCCGGGGAACTTTTGATCAGGAGGTCTCAAACTATAACATATTAGAATCTCACAGCTTTTCAGTGAGGTCCAAAACGCTAGTCTTTTGTGCAGATGGTGATTTCTAACCTCTATATCTCAATAACTGTCCATTTAAAAGTTTTTTGACCGGAGGAATATTTGTTCAGGAGGTCATAGACTATAACATATCAAAATTTCAAAAAATTTCAGTGAGGTCCAAAATCACAGTGTTTTGTGCGGGGTCCTTACGTTTGGTCGACTTTTTTGCACTACTAAACATACTTTGAATTTAATAAATTCTTGATAAAATATGTAAATTTAATTTTTTTTGTGGGGGGATTTTGTTTGTATACATTTAACATTTGTAATTTGGGTTAGATGGTCGTGTAGGTATTAGGTACCCACGTAAGGTCATAAAATCGGGCATTCTTTAAAACTTACGACTTGTAATCAATTTTTAAAATTTCGTTTCATTGGACTTTTAGATACCTTACAGATTTTTCTTAAAATTGGAATATAAAGTATCAAAAATAAAACAATTTTTTATGGTTGAAGAAATTCACTGCATTTTTATGCGACCTCGCTAATTTTAAAGCAATTTATTGTTTAAACTAACTTAAATTTTTCAACAAACACGCCTTTTATCTGTTATATTAAATCATGTATTCCAGGAACAGCTTTTGCAGTTATATTATATAGTGGTCGCTAAACAAATAGTTGTTGTAGGTATTGATTTCCAAGTTTTAATAAAATGTTATTGCGACTTAAATAATATTCCGGGAATGCATTGAATTTTAATGCAAATTTATGTTTACATTTTTTATTAAGTACCATAATATTGCAGTTTTATTGATTGTATTAACGTTCAGTATAAATATTATGATAGTTTAAATAATGTGCTTATCATTTCCTGAATTTTAATGCATCGCAGTATTGATTTTTAACATTTTAACTCAAATTTATTAAATTATATTCCTGCAATTGAGTACGTATATATTTTTTTAATTTATTGATTTTATGAGAGTTTTAAATGAAAAATTTTACGAATTTTAGTGCATCCTTGCGGCTTTTATTGACTTTCAAGTTTTCGTATAAAAATTTCTTTACGATATCAGCGGCAGTCTTGGTAATTTTTATTAACCTTATAAAATTTGGTTATAATTGATAACATTGTTACGCGACAAGTTTTATTAAAAAAATTTGCGGCAATAAAAACGCGAGACAAAAGTGCGCAATTTTATCGCATAAAGTTTAATTAAACGGCACGATTTGAATAATATTATGTTTAGATAAGAACATTTTTGTTTTGAATGTAAGTTGGAAGATTGTTTTTAAGAAAATGTTGTAACTTTGGAAAACACAACATTTCCATATACACACACACATACACATACACATACAACTTCTAACACAACTTTAATACACCAAAAACTCTATCACCGAAAATCTGCATCTGCGAATTTTAATAAATCAAAGCGAGTGCGCGCGCGATGCCATTACACACTCTCTGCTGCTGTTGCATTATTCTGACCTAGATTTTTTCGCGCGACACGAGGCGAAAATTCATAAACAAAAGCGAACGAACGAACGACGGCGGCGGCGGCGGTTAGTCTTAGCGCGCGCTTAGCTGCCACCTTAAAAAAATGTTCACTAGGTCAATAATGAATTATCGTCAAATACGTTGCCATTCGCTCGCTATTTTTTATCCCGTCGGGAGTGTGCAGCTCGCTGATTTATTGCGCGCCGCCGGATTATAAGCTTTGCCCCCACGCTAAGTAACTCATCGTCGATAATTCAATTCGCCGACGGAAAATT
This sequence comes from Adinopsis sp. GC000173, assembly GCA_030264715.1. Lineage (NCBI taxonomy): Eukaryota > Metazoa > Arthropoda > Insecta > Coleoptera > Staphylinidae > Adinopsis > Adinopsis sp. GC000173. The sequence continues at coordinate 1,840 of JARJDW010012158.1, forward strand.
GTTGAAAGGAGCGCAGGGCCTAAACACACTACACATTCAATTTCTCTTTTTTCTTCATCGAAGTTATTTTTGAATTAACGAGATCGTGAAATCACATTACGCATTTTTCCTTTTTGCGGCACAGCCAATGATGGATTTCGCAATGAAATTTAATAAAAGAAATGCTTTGTTGTTGTTGTTGTTGTTAAATCCCATGGCGGATTTTCATAAACAACTTTCGTAATTAATTTTCAAAAACAAAGGTAATTTCTTATTGTGAAAATCCGGCATAAATATGAACAGCGAGCCGACGGGATAAAAACCGGCCCGACGGCGGCTGTGGCGGCGGAGGTAGAGCGGAATGAAAGAAAAAGTTATATTTTATATATTAATCAACGTCGAAAGGCGGCGGCGGCGGGGCGAAAAAAAAACTTGCGAACAGATCACGCGATCACCGTCCAATTTAACTTCGCTTTTTTCTTTCGTTTTTATTATTCGGTCGTCGTTATCTAATTAAAGACAGATAACCCAAAGAAGAAGAAAAAAAACTTTATTATTATATCGTACTATATAGTAGTTTTTTTTTCGGCGCCCACCGAAGAAAAAAAAACGCGCTGCGACGTTTATTAAATTTTGCAATTATGTGCAGCCGGCGAGCAGCGTGGAAGAGGAGGCACGATGGAAAAAAATGTGACATCATCAAGTTGTGATTTATAGTTGTGACCTCAACTATTTCTTCCTTCATTTTGCAGTTTATAAAAGCCGAATATCCTTTATCCGTGACGTTTAATTTTTATTTGCTTTGATAACGGCGCGGCCCCGGTGGTGATTGATGCACCGAAAATCACGCTAATTTACTTCGTACAATTTTTTTTCACCACCCGCTCGTATTAATTACGTAATAATCGTGCAACGAAACGACGATGATAAACAGTTAATTAAAAAAAACGCAATTTTGTCAAAAATTAATTAATTAAACGAATGCTAAGTGTTTGTTTAATTAAACGTTGAATTGTCGTCGCTCTGTTTTTGCACAAGAAAAAATTTTTTTCTCTAATTGTACGAAATTGTTTTTATTCCTAGTTTAATTAACGGCGTATTTATAAATTATCAGCTCGATTGATTTTTTCAACCGAGATTTAATTCCAAATTGCTTAAGAAATGTATTAAATTTCACATTAATTATTAAGGCTAAACTAAAAGAATATTTTTAATGAAAACATGCTTAAAATATTAAATATTTATTGATTTTTTTTTTATTAAAAGCTTGAAAAAAGTAATAATTTGGTACTTTTCTAGAAATTTTGCACCAAAAAATAATATTTCTCATAGAAATAGAATTTAATATCACAATAAAGATAAATGAATTATTTCGCAACAACAATAACGAAAAAAAAAATATTCCGTCAGCAATTCTTTTTTTCGTCCGTTTGCTGATATATCACAACATAAATTAATGAGAAAATTGCTGCTACACGAAAATTGCTTTTCCATAATATGAAAACGCATCGATTCTTTTGCGCCGTAATAATATCATATTTGATGAAGTCCCGGCACAATCGAAAATCTAGCTTCCAGTCATATTAATATCATTTATTTACTCGCCATTAAATCCCTAACTGGCAAACATCAATTTTCCGTTTCGAAATTAATTCATTAAAGCAACACAAAAATTACATTATTCAGGATTAATATTTTGCTAGATTAAAATAGTCATTTACATAATTCGTGCAAAAAGTGATCATTTTATGAGTACCACATACTCAATTTTGGATGTAACGAAAAATATCTATTTAGTTTTAACAATTTATTTAACGTTGTTAGGATTATCAGATTTAGTTTAGATATTATTAATTTGTTTTATAATTTATTGCTATTTTAGATGCAATTTAGAGGTAAGCTCGGATTTGGGCAATTTTCATAATCCTTTAAAACCAATCTTCTTTTTAACACAAATCGCGGATTGTAAGTACGATTCAAAATTCCAATCATCTAGCTAGCTTATATTTCAACCACTTTGAAACTCGAAAATATATGATTTATTCTGTTTTTGGCTCTTTAGAAATGTCACTTTGTTATATTTTTTATGTAACACGTAATGCTTAACTACGAAAACACAAAATAATCCTTTCTCATTACTACCAACAGCTTATTAGCCTAATAGCCTAATTCCAGTTACACTTTATATGACAAGGACATACATACATAAATCAAAGTCATTTTGCATATTCAAATTTATCATATTCATCGTAATATTTACTTTTTCATACGCGTGTTTGCCAAAGACGCCTTTTTAACGCATCACATTGAAATTCCCTTTTCGAGACAAAAAATATTTTTGACGTAGGTGGTTAATTAATCGCATGCCGTTTACCGTGAATTCATCGAAACGGCTCGATCTATTAGGTTAAGTGAGAGTAATCAGGTGATGTATTAGCCAACAGACAACGACAATTATTTAAAGCCTAACGCGATTTCGACCGCTCGTTCTCTCTGCAAGAAGCAGTTGCTCCATCAAGGATTAATTTAGCAAATTGCTACGATTTTTAATTTTTTGCGCGCGCGGCCAGATGCGCTACATTTATTATTTCGCGAATAATTTTGATTGATTTTGAATGATTGTGCACGCTTCCGATAGCATCTAAAGTGCAACTTTCATACAATTCATCTTTTCCGACAGTTTACTTTACAATTATTAAACTTTGCATACATTTTTCAAATTCATTACGGCTACAGCTAATTAATGTAATGCAAGAAAAAGCAATTGTCATAGTCAACTTGAAATATTCAGCTGTATAATTTCCAGCAACTCGAATTTCGATTATTTGAATTTTTTACCAGCAATGTGAAGTTTGTGCAAATTTGTCGTCCCTTCGCATTAACAAAAAAAAAGTCGAGCGTTGTGGTGGTGGTGGCAATGTTGCATTAATTAAACAATAAAATCCCAATTTGGCGCAATTCTCCACCGGCGAATTTTTATTATTACTCGCTAAACATCTTGCTGGATTTTATCACTTAATTCTTATTAAAAGAATTCCCAAAGCATGAATTTTCTACGCATTACACAGAGAAAAGAGAGCCGGCCGTAATTTTTATCAAACAGCCGGCGCGCACAAAAAAAACCAGGCAACTATTGTATAATCATTTAATTAATTAAATAAAGCGAATTATCGCGTGCGAGATCAATTTCAGCGGGGGAAGAAAAATGTGGGAATGAATTATTATTGACCGATGTTCGTACACGAAAAGTTGCAGCGCGCCGAATTTAATTAAACATAAATAATATGTAGGTATGTGTTTTGCAGGAAGCAAAATTGTAATTCGCATCCGCCGCTCACCGCAAGCAGTCGTTTTAAGGCGTTCTCGCCCCCTAGAACTAACGTTCCATCAAATTAATAAACGTACACGCGCAATTTATTAATGCAATACCGCTTAATTAATAGCGCGCACACTAGAGAGGAGAAGAAGAAAAAAAAAGCTAATAATAATAATGTCTACGAGGCGGTATATTATAGGAATTTTGCGGTGGTGCGCGCGCTAACAAAATTTATCTCATTGTCGGGAACGGGAAGGAAAAAGTTTGTTTCTTTGTTGTTCGAATCGCATGGGGATTGCTTTATACCGAAAATATTGAAGTATGTTAAAAAAGCGAATGCGAAAAACTTAGCGACACACGGGAGGAGGACGAGAAAAAAAAATGGAAGGTAGTGACGTGTCAATAGGTGAAAATCGCATGGGAGCTCAGCCGCCTTCGCGTTTTCCCGCTTACACTCCATATTTTCTCGCATAGTTTTTTTCTCCTCCGCTTCTACGCTTTGAAATGGATCGAACGCACAGAGCGCGCTCATATTTTATTCTAATTATTGTTTTAAATGTGTTACTGGATTTGTGTGTCAATGTGCTATGAAATATTTATGGGATTAGCGCCAGGCATGTTATAACAAATTGCTAGTTTAAATAGCGCCAGCCATTATTCTAATATGCGCTAATCAAAGGGAATGTTCGAACGAGTTACATTTAATATTTGATGGGGCGCACCGAAAGCGTATACTTACTTACTACATTCACCGTATTTAGAAATTCATACCGTATTTTCATTTTCCGGCAGCGTAAAAGTGAATTAAGATTTCTTTGTTATACTACTACTACATCGTTTGCGTTTTTAGTCAAACGTACTACAATTACATATTCCTTCTTTGCTTTCAATTTTTCAAAATTTTGGGTAAACTAAAAATGAAGATATTGAATTGTAGTGGAGTTTATGTTGTGAAAAACTTTAATATTTTGAGAATCTGCGACATGTTTTGACTGTGCGTTATTATGACGCTTATAATATAGAATATTTGTGTTCTATTACATCATAAATTGTTGGTTGTCATGGATTTTTGTTTAGATCCATTTGGTCTTAAAAAACATTTTACAGATTCTCAAAATAAATAGTGAGGATCCCAAATTAAGTGTTTCTCTTAAATCTTAAACTAAAAATTGTAAATTGCTTGCCTTTTTCCATCTTATCACCAGCAACGAATTGGTATCTATACTAAAACTTAAGTAAAAATTCGAGTATTTTAAGTTACGATAGAATTATTGGGTTTGATTTGCATTTAAGACATTTTTAGTAATTTTTATCATCGACGTGCATTTTTCACCGCAGCAGCACGTTTGTGCTGATTGTTACCTACTTACTTTATTTAGTCGTTTGTACGCCTTAAAGTATACACTTAATGCTCGACGTTTTTCCCCAGCGCTAATTTATCTTTAAACTGTCTTTGAAGTAGCACTTCACTATTTTTAATGAGCTGCCGTTGATTAATAGGTTACAATTAGACATGAAATAAATTTAAGCGTTTGTGGTAGAATCGACTTAAAGATGAACTAATTTTCACATATATTGTATCTTCTATAAAATCGCATGACAAAAAAAATTATTTTCGATTAAAAATTTATACAATTATAAAGAATCAAATTTGCAACACTTTTTAATATTTTATAATGTTTGTATACATATATGTTGCTGTACCTCAATGGGTGGTGTGGAAAAGAGCAACCATACCACAAACTTAAATTCATTTTCTGGCCTTGAAGAATTTGAAAAATAAATGGTGATGATTTCTTATGTCGCTTACAACCAATAAACGATTAGATGGATTTGAAATTACACAACCACAGGTAATAAATGGCAAAAATGTTGTTACACCACGTAGATGTAGTAGAGGGTTGATGTTGTTGATTTACAAATTAAATCAATCGGTGAAACTCTTAACAACAATAAAACTTTCGACTTTGGTTCCGCAATCTGATTCAATTATCCATCAAAACGACGAACGATCGCAGCGATTTATAATCGTTGTGTGTCGCGCATGTAAAACGTGATGGGCGAATTCGGCAATTTATCATAAAAGATTAATCTCCATTTTAAGGCGAACTATTTTAATAATAATTTATTATCGTGTTGCGTAATTAGCGCGAATCATGCCCAAACACTTCAACATAGTTTAATAATCGTAATGAAATTAGACACGGCGTTATTTTATCCGCAGCTTAAGCACGAGAAAATTATGAACATTGCTTTTAGTTTAATTAAATCACGTTGGGCGTAAATTTTATAAAGTGGCCGACTAAACCCTAAATAAATATTATTTATCCGGTTAAATATATCAGAAGCGCGAAGCGAGGAGAGAGGTAAAGTGTCAGTGTATTTTTCATCTTATAGCGCGACGGCGGCTATTCATTGCATTCATACGTGGCGCGCTTTTTCACCCAGCCGGCGTAAAGCACAAAGTGTGTGTGCGCTGCGTAGAGGTACTTTAAACTTATAACTTTGAAAGTAAATGCGGCGCGCTCGTAATTGATCGAAACAAAAACGCCGCACTAATTAGCAAGTGGAAAATGTTTTTCTTTCAAAAGGGCGCGCTTTTTTCAAGCGTCGATTTTTATTAATCATCGCATAAATTGAATTCGAACGCAAAAATAACATATTCTAAAAAATTTTTATAAAAATAAATTATATATTCAAGTTAAAAGTATATAATAATTTCATATTTCAAAATTTCTATACGATATTATTTAAAAACTACCTTAAATTTCATAATATTTTATGTAAGAAAGTTAACTCTAGATTTTTTTGAGTTTGAATTAAAAATTAGCAAATTTGTATGCGATTGACGTTAATCTAATCTACCTATTTTTGGTAATTTCGTTCGTTTTATAGTATTGTCGATTTTCAGCGATTGCTTTATACAAAGCTGCGTTCGCAGAATACCAGCTTAGAGTTTTGACATTACTTTTTATATTTATTTATATGTAATGCACATTTTTCCTCCTCTCCAAGTTTTTTCTCTACGTTTTCTAACACACTATGTGTAGGTGTATACGAAACGTATTTTTTTATACTCTCCGAAATGTTTCGTTTTCGCTTCGAAATCTCGAAAACTAAGCGAAGCGCACCGTCAATGTGTACTTCGATAACGTTTGATTTAAATCGTAATTGTTGTAATAAAATTTTATTATGGCGCATTTAACAGAAAAATGCCGAGGAAAACGATACAAGAATGTAATGATTTACTCGCTTAACATATTTTTGTTGTTCGAAAAGCGTTTCGCTGCGGAAAAATTATGTGAATAGTTTACGTTGAAATTAAATAATTCTTCGGCAGGCAGGTATATAGAAAGCATTTTCTGGTTTTTTGATGCAAATGGTTATTGTAATATTAAATAACACAATTTTTCGTTTAACATTTTAACATTTTTGTATTGTATCAACGATTGTTGAAATTGTTTTTACTCACTTTATACCTTGTTTAGACTCGAATTGCTGAATATTGTTATTTTATTACTTTATTTTCTTTAGTATATATTTCACGCTTAGATTTATTTAAAACACTATTTCCAGCAACCACTATTTTAATTATTCTTCATTTGAACTAAATAAAGAAATTTAATACCTTTTAAATAAAAATTGTGTAAAGCAAGTTTGCAACATCTTTCAATAGACCAGAACATTTTTAATTAATCTTCGTCGGGGCGTTATTCAATTTCAACGGAAACTTTAAAACGTCGTACTTTTATTTCATTTAAGCTAACATTTGATCTGAACGATGGAAGAAACTTAAACTTGCTTAAAGCAAACAGGCATTGTGCTTGCATGGCTACGATAAACAAAAAGAAGCCAAGCTACTAGACTCGCTTATGTATGTGCATGATTAAATTCATAATCATCATCGTTTTTTTTGTACTGTTGGCCTGAAAATTTCGTATAAGCGTAACATGACATGTTCGGTTAAACCCCCTCACACATAATGCGCCAGTCAAATTAGTATTTAAATCGCTCACATGCTAATCTACTTGTTAGCGTCGCCGATTCGTATCGCAATCTTACTTCTACCGGCGCGTCGCGGCGCACCGAAACAATTATAATCCAATTAAGCAACGCTTACGTTGCCGCATTAATTAGCGATGCACATTTTCAAAACGGCCGCGTTTTACGAAAAGAAAAAATATAAAATAGAAAACCAAAAATTTGCAATGCAAAATGTGCGGCGGTTTTGAAAACTTTGCTCATTTACCAGCGACGTTTTTATGCGTATGTTTTGTTGCTGCGGCTCTACGACAAACATTCGCTCGCACGGTGATAAATTTACGCGTACGTTTCGTTCAACGCTTGGAACGTTAACTTCGGCTTACTGTAACGTGTAATGTACTATATAAATAATGTTTTAATAAAATACGATTAGCACAATGCGCATAAATTTTATGGATTTGTCTGCGCTATAATTTTTGTTTCGATAATAAATTTCGTAATAATAATAAAGCAGCGTTTTTACACCTAAGATTTATGAAACGCCGAAGGCTTTCAATTTTATTTTAATTCGAACATAGAACGACGAAAATTAATCAATTTTAAGCATTTTTGATAAGTTTTAATTTACTGATAGATAAAAAATTGAAACATGTTTATATTTTAATAAATTGTTAAAAAAAATTACAATTTGTAAAGACGAATGAAAATTCAAACGCTTTTTTTATCATAGTAAAGTTTCTAAGAAAAAAAAAATATCGTAGACGTCGTAAATTAAAAAATGATTAAAATCATGTTTTTCGTGTATTTTGAAAATTTGTGATCATATATGCAAAATTATTACGACTGAAAGACCGGGTGACTATTTTTTAACAAAGTAGTTATTTCTGTGAAACGAAAAGGAAAAATTAGTGAAGTGAAACAGAAAAAAGTTGCCTAGCGACCTCGTGCATTTTTTAATATTGCAATATTTTATTCAAATAAAAAATCGTCAAGTTTATTATAATTATAGTTATTTACGTATTAAGAGTTCAAAGTGACATTTTGAACCACTGCCTGCCTAGATACTCGTACGTACCTATTATTTCATAAGTTACGTTTAGTCATCAAAATGGCTCGTATAAAATTGACTTTCCAACATCATTTGACGCTGAAATAATGTACTTGTAGTAGTAATGTAGCGTAAATTTAATTCATTTCTGAAATGACATCATCAAACTCCCCGAACAAAGTTCGTATTTGTCCGACAAAATGCAACAGGAGTGGCAATAAATGCATTAATTTTAAATTTCTACACATTGGCTATTGCATTTATGTAAATAAGCGCGCTAAATTTTTCACAGACGACTGTTCGTGTAGTTTAACAAATCGCCCTTTTGCACCTTTTTCGCTTGTAATCGCATTGGCCTTTTCGCAAATTGAACATACATTTATTGAATTCAGTTATACCGTATGAGTAGGGTTATATGCATGGCAAGGCGTTTATAAATATGTATCGGCCGTCTTTTTTATTCCTTTCTTTCACCCCCTACATCCGAGATTATTCCAATAAATATCTGATAAGCTTCGAACGTCGTCTTTGCTCCGACAAATTAAACCATTTAAATTAAACAGTAGCGTGGCACGTCGAAAAGAACAGTTTGGGTTCGTCGGGGCGTTGTGCATTGTTAATCGCATCCCTTCACCTAGCTAGACGAGCGGCATAGATTTTCAATTTTTGAGTGACGGGGGTCGGGGGGCGCTTGCTCGGGCGTTCGCTTACAGCAGCCGTAGAGCACCGGCAAAACCCTTTCCCCGGGCGCGTGATGAATATTTGGTTAGACAGATATCTTTGTAAACAATGGGGGGAAACTTTACAACATCAGATAAATTATAAATTAATGAAGGAACGAGCCGGCACGAGAGGGCTTTTGAATCCTTCGTGTATCAATTCCTAATGGGCATCCTTCTTCCGTTTATGCGTGCAGCATCTCGGATTAGATTTTGTTTGTTTTACTCTAATCGGGAGGCGATATACGAAAATAGCTTCGTCCGAATAACACACACACACACGATCATCATCATCCCATCGACGTTTTTTTTTATCTCCGCCCCCACCTAATTATGATTTTTGCTAAACATGCAACAAGTTTTTGTCCTATTTGCGACGCTTGCGATGCTACGAAAAGATAGGCGAAATGAAATTTTCGGTAATGGAATTATTAAAATATTGCTGTTGTTGCGCGATAAACCTACGTAGAAACTTCTTTCCTAGGTGAACGTGTTTGCGTTATTAGAAAATTGAATCCCCGATAATACAATGCCATTTTAATGTACCTACGTTGTTTTCTAATCGGATCGCTTATCGTAATTAATTTTAATTATTTATATACGTTTCGTACGACATGGCATAATGCATGCAAATTAGCGCAATATGCAAATTGTATTTATTTAGATTTAATCTAATTGGCGCGCTCTAATTGAAACATTATTTTTTTGCCAGCGCACTAATAAAACAATTACGTTCATAATATATTTGTCGAGTGCGGTGGATGTTTATGCATTTATGTAGATTAATAATCAATTGAATTGACTTAATAAAACTAAAATGGTATGCAGACGGGCGTTTTTGCGCACGAAAACAAATCCCAATTATGCGTTTTTTTTCTCTTGTTGGTTGCGGCGCGGCGGTAGCGCGCTCAAACAATAGATTTAATTTATGAATAATTTTATATTGGAAATTTTTTGTTTGTCGACTCTTGATTGGATATTTCAATCACTCATCTTCAAATAGAAATATTTTTAAAACAATACGATGCTTTCATTAACCTTATAACAATATCAATTATTTATTGATCTATTGGCTAATGTTGCAAATTCATTTTGATTTTATAACACATTTTTTTTAATAATCGTAAAACTTCACTTTATTGAACTGAAAGCAGAAATGTTACATCCGACAAATCATGGAAAAAGAAAAAAGCAAAACATTATAATTTTATTACAGAAAATTATAAAGTTTGCCTTAACTTATTTTTATTCTAACTAAATTTATCAAAAATGCCAAACTGTCATGTTATACTCAAAAACTTGGCTACACTTAGAACACGATAATAAATGTTTTATGCTCTATGCAAAATTATTTCTACAAACCTCTAATTGATCATTTATGAAACGCTGCAGTAAATTTTGCATTGCTTTTTCTAGTAAATTAAAAAATGAAAGTATAATAGGTACGTATTTGCCGGGAGAGTTTTTGCGCACGGCCAAACAATGAATAAATGCAGCTTTTTTGTTTACTTGACTTAAACGCAATTAGTTTAATGAAAACGCCCGACAGAAAGTTTGCATTGATTGAATTCACGTTGCTGCTGCTGCTGCTGCTGCTGCTACTGCTACTGCTACTGCTGCTGCATTTCGATAGATGAATATTTTTTGCGCGATCTTTGATTAGCGTTATCGGATGTTTTAATCACTTGAAACTTTCTCGCTCGAGCAGCGCTCGAGCATTATTATCGAAAAGCGCATGATAAAACTTAGCTAGTGGTTTTTTCGCCTTCTTAAACTTAAACGAGTGGGAATATTATCATGTCATCGACGGCGTAAAAAACTTGATTATTATTTAAACAATGCGGCAAACAATTTGAATGCCACTGAGCCTAAAACTTTCATTTCGTTTTACAATTTGAATGCGATTTTATTACCGAGTTCATTTATTGAGACACAAAACTTGGATAATACTTTATAATAGAATGTAGATTAATAAAAATGAAAGCTGCCGCCGTTTCAAACAACCGATGATGGAAAAAAGAAGCGCATAAATATGCATACGTATTAATTTAATATTCAGCAGCCCACGACGGTAGGAATTTAGCATCAAAATGCTTTGTCGACAACAAACTTTACACTTTTTGCGAGCGCGCGCGCGCGCCCAAGTTTCTAGGCCACGAACATTAACTGTACGCTCTTCGACTATGATATTTTCAGCATCGATTCGCATTTTTATCAGTTTGTTTGTTGCGTACCAGCGTGGCCAACAACAACAAATTGAATAAAGAAACTGATTAATTCAGACAATACTATAGGATTAAGAATCAATGCATTTAAATATTGTGAAATGTCTAATTGCCATTATTAGGATGATAAGTAGTCAAATTGGGTGAAAATGAACAAATATGTGATTTGCAAATGCACATTATAATAAACAGATGTTTTATTAACTTTTGACTAGTAAATACTTTAACGTAAAATGATTTAAAGGTTTCTACTAGATAATTTTCAGCTAAAAAAATTAGATTAGACTAAATTGTTAATTTTTTTGCTCTACTATAAAGTAAAAATAATAAAAGAATAGCAAAAAGTTAAGTTTTAAAAAATGATGATTCTATGCACTTGGTCACAGCTGCACATGTAATATCGTAAAAATTGAAAGCGTTTAAATGCGCTAAAGCGCCTAATTACCACTATCAAGCTGATCAGTAGTTTTCAGCTCGCAAATTCAATGAAAATTGCCAAATATGTGATTTGCTAATGTAGTCGATAATGAACATATTTTTAAATAACTTTAGTGTTTTAAAAGAATTGGAGTATACAGAATATCAATTTTTTTCGGGATTTCAAGTTTAATTTTTGTAAAAAAAACATCATACGAGGAATGTATTTAAAAGATTTTCTTTTAAATTTTTTACCATTTGCATTTCCACAAAAGAATATTCTACGTTTTCTAACATTAAAAGAAAATCTGATTTATTTTTTTGCAAATTTTCAAGTGTTGAAGAAAAAATAACAAAAACTAGATAATAAATTAGAAAATTGCCTTTAATAACATCGATTTTTCGTGTTTTGTCGAATTAACAGTGGAACCTTGTTTAACAGAATTTTTTTTCTTTAGTTTCTGCTCTCAATTACGTACCGTTTGTAATTTAAATTCAACTAAAGATATTTTGGAAAATTTTAAAAATTTGCAATTTATGTGATGTTTATTATACTTTTTATTAATTAATTAATCAAAAACATTGAAAATTGCCTAGAAGCTAATGCAAAACAATAGATCAAAGCAGTACGACTGAGAATCGTGCAATTTTACGCATGAGCGGTCCCTTTCTTTCGGACACGATTGTACATAAAATATTGTTTCACCCATCTGCCGCACGTTTGTGCGATGAAGCAGCGCGTGTGGCGGCGGCAGAGGAGGCGTCGGCGGTGCGGCGCGTTCGACTATTTACAGATTTTCTAACCGCAAACTTTCTGCTGATTTCGATAATTATTTGCGTGCGTACACGCGCGTTGGAAACTGCCAAATTAACTAATTTTATTATGTAAATATTTCGTTCGCAATGTTGGTTAATGTTAAATGCGAGATTGATTAATCTTAAATCGTCCCTGATCCTTAATATTTCACATCGTCTTGAGCGACAAATTAATCCCTTACCTTCGGTCAGCAGAAGTCACAACAGATCACCAAGTCGCCAATCGATTAATTAATAAAATGCCAATTACACATAATGTACATAATAAATTGAGGAAAAATTTATGAGATATTAGAAATGTTGCATGTAGCGTAGTTTTATTTATCGGCGTACGGAAAAAATATGATTAATGTGCTTTCTATGATGTTATTGAATTGCGAGTGTTGGTGAAATTGGTATCTTTATGCGAAGGAAAATGTAATAAAATAGTCAATAAGCTACCATCAAAGTCATAAATGATGTGCACGTTCTTCTATGCTGATTACAACTTTATTGGCAATTTCCCTGTTGATTACATCTCATATGTAATCAGCAAAGAACTCTTTGCACGTATTAAACATTATTACCTACAAAGACGGCACTTTCAATCAGCTAATATATCGTCGAACTTAATATCGGCTTACTTACTTGAATGCCTCTTGATTTTTCCTCAAGACGCACACGAATCTGCAAAAAATAGATGACAAAATTACATCGATTAATTAAACGTCGCTTTTTTGTGCGTTGGTTTTTGGAACGCGCTTTAAAGCTGCGATTTTACCCAGATGGATCGTCAAGGTGTACACAAAAAATATATACATGTGTCTTGCTAATTAAACGTATAAGAGTCGTGTCCAAAAAATACTTTTTACTCGACTCATACTATTATAATTTAACTTATTTTTTGTTTACATCATTTATTCAGTTATATTGACTCGCATGCCAAATTTTCTTATAATTAGAATTTTGGAGTTTCTTTTTTGTAATAAATGAAAATATACCTATTTACCGTTACAAAATCTTTAATTATCATTTAATATTTTTATATAATAAAATAGTCGAAACCGCAAAATACGTTGGTAAAGCACAAAAAGATTTTTAAAACAATTCTCGATATTTTTGCAAAGAATTTGGCGAAAAGCTTAAAAAATATACATAATTAGAAATTATTAATATTTTATTAAGTGTTTTTTTTTAGATTTGTCAGACTATTATGAAATATTGCAAATTTTAAATAAATTTTTATTTTTTCTGAAACAGATTAGAAAAAATATAGACTAAAAAGTGTGAGTGAACCCTAATGTTTTTTTCTATGAAGAAAGGGACTTAAATTTAACGCAATTTATCAGGGCATAAGATCGACATCACAATTATATACACCTACATCCATCCTACATTTAATACACTTCTTATACGTGATGTACAATCTAGGAAAATGACCTGTCAGGGCGTACGCAAAACAAAAAATAAATAAATAAAAGCATATCAGGGAAAGCTGCTACTGCTTTTATTCGCGACACAAAAATATTCCATTACATAATAAGCGCACGAAAACCTATTTGGCATTGTTCAAATCATCAATTTGATTGTTAGTACAAGTACTTACATTAATTTTTGATTGATTGCGCTCCAATTTGCTGCTGAAATCTGCAAACAACGTAAATAAGCGCTTGTTATTTATTTTAATCAGCATCGACATTCAATAGCAATTATAATATCAATCAGCTAATTGTATAGATAATAAAAAAATACTATCAATTTAGTGATTTGAAAATCTGAAGTGCTTTTTTTTATTACCAGTTGATAATATTTTTTTATTGTGCTGCCAGACAGACAGTAAATCAAAATAAAAAAAATGAACCGAGTGAATTATTGTTGGAGGACTACACCCAAATGCTTTGTGTGATTTTTATCAGCAAATATCTATCAAGAGTTTTTCAAGTTCGATTTAGAAGAAATTTATTCATAAAAAAATGATTATAAAGGAAGAAGGAGAAAAAAATAAAGAGGGGTGAAATCTTTTCACATCGCATTATAATATTATATTAATTTTTGGCGACCGGAGAGTATAGGAGAAAAGTACGAAAATATTTATTCATTGAATGCGAACGCCTTTTTTCCACTTCCCTTAGAACGAACGGCTGTGCCGCTCATTTATTTGCGCTCGATTGACGATTACCGGCACAATAAATTTTATGTTGTTATTTAACAATCGTAAATCAAGAAATAAAGTGGGTAAATTATCGGCGAATTGAAAACTGCAACCGAAAGCTCACTGATTTCCGCTTTGTGACGCAAAAAAAATCTATCAATATCAATATCAGCAGCCATTTACGGATCGCTCTCGTTTTTTTAGTTTAAAGTTACATGAAATCGTATACTTAAATGAAAAGCGCCATTTAGCGCAGTATCGTATTATAAAATAAAGCAATTTGAACGATAGGCCGCATTCAATGCGAATTTTATCAAAAATATTGAATAAAAACTTTTTATTTTGTGTACTTTCACTAAATACTCTTAGGTTTTGCAAGATTTTTTCACAATATCATATAGACGAAACATGGTGCAAAATCTGAAACTATTTAGTGAAAGTACACAAAATAAAAAGTTTTTGTTATGAAAAGCGCCATTTATCGCCCTATCGTATTATAAAATAAAGCAATTTGAATGATAGGCCGCATTCAATGCGAATTTTATCAAAAATATTGAATAAAAACTTCTTATTTTGTGTACTTTCACTAAATACTCTTAGTTTTTGCGAGATTTTTTGACAATGTCATATAGACGAAACATGGTGCAAAATCTAAAACTATTTAGTGAAAGTACACAAAATAAGTTTTTGTTATGAAAAGCGCCATTTATCGCCCTATCGTTTTATAAAATAAAGCAATTTGAACGATAGGCCGCACTTTCACTAAATAGTTGTAAGTTTTGCGAGATTTTTGACATTTTGCAAAACCTAAAACTATTTAGTGAAAGTAAAACAAATAAAAAGTTTTGATTAAATATTAAATATTTTCACAACTTTTAATTCCACAACAATACAATATACAAAAAAATATTGAGTAAAATGCATGAAACTTCAATAAAATTCTGTAATTTAACTACTTGGAAATGTAAAATGTAAGCAATTTTCTTAAAAACTACAAGCGACTGTAAACTTTAAACAATTATCGTAAGTAAAACTTAATCGTAATTTGTGCGGCGATAAACAACACAATGGAAATCCCTCGCAGGATTAGCGTTCATAAAAACGCTTAGCCTAACGTAACCCACACACATACACACACAACAAAATAGATGCGAAATTTTAATTAAATATTTTCGAACAAATTAAAGCAGCGCAAGTGTGTATATTTCCAACAACAATGTGTGTGTATGTGGAGAAAAGGTAGCAGCGCGACAACATTTTAAACGTATTAAAGATTTCATCCTGTTTGCGCTTGTCACAACTTAAAAAACATAAAATCGTAATAAAACAAACATCCGACCGGCGACGACGTCTAAATACAATTTGCTAAATTTTTAACACGCGCGGAAAATGCGCTGGAAAAGTATGCAAATTGGTACAAGGCCGACGCGCGCCCCGAAAAAAACCCAACATCAGCAACAACAACAACAACAACGTCAAGCGGCGTGTTTTGTGTGTTTGTTTGCGTTGATCATAATAAATTTGCGCACGTACACAATCACGGTCCGCTAATAATTACTATCTAATTAATGTATTGTATTCTAGTTTAATTATAATAGATTGCCGAATTTGTAGATGTAGATAAAGCGTTCGCATAAATTACAATCTTCGATTTCGCTTTTGTGTGCGGAGCAACGCAACGCCACACCGGGCGTTAGAAGAAAAATCCGAGGGCGAAGATGAGCGCGCGGGTGTGGGGCGGCGGGCGGACGGACGGGGGTAAAAAACAACAAGCGGCGAACGCATAAATCGAATGGGTATTTATTGCAAATAGAAGTTTAGTTTTTTCGATGGTGGTAGTGTAGTGGTGTGGTGTGGCCTCGTTCCACTTCCCGGTGAGATATGAAAAGAGATGTGTATTTTATCTCAATCCTGTTTTATTGTTAAGGGATACTGTTTTGGATCAGCGACAACGTGTCTGCCAAATATCCATTAGTGATATGAAACGTGCACTCGTAAAATTTTATCGCACTTTTGCTTTTGGCTTTCTTCGAACGCTGCCGGCGCGCGTTAATTACCTCGAAAAATTGGCGGTTGATTCGGGCCGAAATTGTGCGATTTGCTCAAAATTACAACTCACACCAACAACAGGAAAACTTTCATAGAAAATTACAACAAACCTTAAAAAGTTACCATTTTGTAATTTTAGGATACGAGTTTTCTAAATTGATGTTTAATAAAACTAATGACTGATTTTTAGAACATCATTTCATTGAAACAAACAATATTACCCCCATTAATTTAAATTTAAAAGAAATTAATTTTTATGAAAATTACAAAATAAAGTTTCAGATATTCACATTAAAACCAACAATAAATTTAAAAAAATTTAAAATACATAAACTTTCACGTTTGTTTCCAAGTTAAATTTTAATTTAAGTGAAGTTAAAAGTTTATTTTTATAAAAATTGTGCTTTTTAATCGAAATTTCACGCTAAAATAAACAAAATTTTATAATTTGTGCTTTATAAACTTATAACATTACGCGGTTTTTTATTTAATTACAGCTTTAATAAAATTTTCGCATTACTTTATAGAGAAATGTTGAAATTTTTTTTTAAATTACACACATTAGCTATTGCAATAATTGATAACATATCTATAAACAATATTTACATTAATTAATTTTCAAATAAACACATATTAACGCGCCTAGGGCAATATTATTTGTATTGACTTTAGCTGATAATTTCAGTAAATTTGGGTGATCGGCATTAAAATATTATTGCGATTTATACAGAATTCCGAGAATGCTCTAGAGAAATTCTATTTACTATATATTTAAATTTAAAATATACGCTATTTTCATTATTTTTTCGAATCTCTGTTGAGTTTGAACGCAAATAAATCGCTTAAAACATTACTTTTGCAAATATTTGCACTATTTTGTAATTTCCACTAATCAATTTTCGAAATTGTTTGATTTATAACATTTATTTGCAGTGCGCTCGAATTAATTTTTAATAACGATGCAACATTCATCAAACTGAAGCCGTATGTGGCTTGAATTTGTTTTTACAATCATTGAATAATTTAAAAAATCAGATTAAATAAAACAAGTATTACAAAATTGGTAAATATTTGTAGCAATTTTTGTGGTTTCAACAAATCGATTAGCGCAAAATTGTTTGACTGCGATAATATTTACAATACTGTTGAAGATATTTTAAAGAATTTAAAATAATTTCATTAAAATTGTGTTGCTAATTTATTACAAAACCTTTCATTTGCAGTCCAATGTTGAAACAGTTAATGTCTTAAATACACGACGCATTTCTTTTATGCATTATACGAAAAATATATATTTTTAATTCAATTTATGTTTGCTCAACGGCAAATGCGAGCATAAAGATAACATTTTCTTTAACATCTTTATATTATTTCTAGAAAATTACGTAGTTGCGTCAAAAATTAACGGTAAATAAGCGATAAATGCGTTTGATAACAATTCTTATTTGCAATAGTTTACTCTATCGTGCCAACGGTGAATAAATTTCGCATTCCTGCATACTATTTTTTTGTCACGCTTCCGTTTCGCACTTTAGCGCAGTTTGCCGCCTATTTACTGCGATTTTTAATTGCCGGTGTGAAAATGCATTAACCATTCGGTGTTGTGCTGGAATTTTCGCACATTTTCTACCTACCCGCCGCACGTCCCGCTTTGCAGCAGCAGCGCAGCATTTTTTCCCTACCGCAAATAATATTCAAATAAAATAATATCTCGGATAGTTTAATTTGTTATTCATACAACTTTTAATGCGTCGATGCTAATAGTTCGAAAATTCAATTAATAAATTCTCGCATCCAAAGTGTACGGCCCAAAACTAACAAAACTAATCGATAAATTCTTACTTAAAACTTAAAATTAATTGAATCAAATGCGAATTTATTAACTTGACAACATTCAATTATAAATTGCCAAGTTCAAATCAATTAATTCGAATAACTTCTGATACACATGGAAATCTACAAATTGTATAAATGCCACCATAATTTTTGCGTCATTTTTTCAGCACTTCGTCCGCATAATAAAAAACCGCCGAATAAAAAATGCATTACGTTACGTTAATTGCGAAATAAATTAATACGAGCGCGCAACATGTTTCGAATAATTAAAATAAAATAATAATTATGAATTAAACGAGTTTCAGTGGATATAGAAGAATAACATCTTTATGTAATTAAATCGCCTGATGTTGGTAAAATTTTTTTCTTAAAAACTAATTTTAATACACAAATTTAAGGTACAACAATGATTAATTTTACCTACAGTAAAATTGTGTATTTTGTGGACAAGTTAACTAGCAAAAAATAATAGTTAATAAAAAGATGCAACTTTAACAACTTGAACATGTAATTTTTATAAAGTTTAAACAATTATTAGATAGTTATGAATTAAACAAGTGTTAGTAAATATAGAAGAACAATATCTTTAAGTAATTAATCGTTTGCTGTTGGTAAAAATACGCGGCATGGATTTTTTTCTTCCCAAAAACGACAAGTGGGAGTTGTTTAATGCGAGCTGCTATACGAAAAAATCCCACCAAGCGTGATAAGAAATATGTTAAATGTGTACACATTTCGCAAGCAAACGATGCATGCTCGTCATAAAAACTAAATAAATTGTAACGGATTACGTTTTGGGAAAATTATTAACGTAACTGTGGTAAAACGTTTTTTATTCTTATATTCGAAAAGAAAAGAAAAAAATTTTTTTAAAGAAGTATAATTAATTAGAAACATGTAACTTACTTGCCAGCGCCCGAAACGATTATTTATCAGTGATATTTTGGTGGGTGGCGATGATGTTGACGATGGGGTGGCAAACGCGTGTCGGTTGGCAGACCAAAGTGAATATTTTGGCTGGTGGTGCGAGAGTTTCGCGATCGTATTGATAGTGTACTGAGTCCCAGATGTAACTGGAGCTTTTCTCGTCAGCAGCATGCGAGCTTTTTGTGCGTCGGCAACGCTCGTCGCCGCTCGTGCAGAAAAAGCTCCTGCGAGAGACGGATCTAGCGCTCGCTGCCTGCCCTTCTACAACCCCAAAAAAATTAGGGAATTCAGCGCACGCTACTAATTTTAATATTGTGGCTTTTGTTTGATAAGGATCTACCGAACGCATTTACGTTTTTTTTTTCTGGTGTGTAGCGCCACTCGTCGCTAATTTTTTTTTATTCGATGTAATAATATAACAAGCGACCGCTTATCGTAATCGGGGCGCCTCAACGCCTTGATTAACACATAATAAAAGGCGAAAACATTCGATTTACATATTTGTTCATATCATTTACATAATCTTTGATAACATAATCATCAAGACAAGCAAATGCGATCTGAGCGCTCATGAATATTTTAATCTAAATTAAATATTAGTGAAAGTAAACAAATTTTAACATATTCATTCATCTAATTTCGCTACATCAAATTATTATTTACCCATCATCAAAATATTATTTTACATTGCGATTTATCTACGTTAGTATTATGTCAAACTAATTCCATTCGGTTTGTCTCGATTTATTGATTAATACAGTATATAGTTCACCATATAAATTCTCCATCAAACATGCTTTTTCTAATAATTTATTAACCAGTTAATAGACGAGTGTTTTTATGCTAAGATTAAATTAATAACTCGCCTTTTTAATACATTATTAAATATAGTCCTGATTTTATATTCACACTTTATATCTACTCATAATTCTATGACTTTAGAAAATGACACTTTTCATATTATTGACGTAGGTACTTACTATTTTTATAAAACATAAAATTATATTTTTTTCATTTAATAAAAGCGTTTTAATAAAATTTTACTAAAACTGGCCATGATTTTAACTAAATTATATATTATATGGTTTTTAAAATGTTATGCATTATCATTTTGAAAATTAAATGTAAATTGATTTTTTTTAAAAACAAATTGTTTGAAACAATTGTATTAAATATTGGAACTTAATATAAAATGTTATTTTTGTAAAAGAAATACGGATATCTATAATTTAATAGGGCTTTTAATAAGATTTATGTTGATTTTCACAAAGTAGTGTGAGTTTAGCGCAATTTCCCTTCTTTTTTCGCATAATTTGTATTTAATACATTATTTATCTATCAATACAGTTCAGTGCTTATAAAAGAATAATTATATTTTTATAATTTCTGATTTTCCTTTTGATGTTTCATTCTTAGGTAAGTAAATGATCATTTATTGATTTCATAATAAGAACTTATTAAAACTGCAAATTTTCCACGCTATTTAAAAGGTCGATTAAAACCGTAGTGAAAAATCGGAAAAACTCTAAATGTATTACCCCAATGGCCCTTTCAGCCCCTTCAGTCTTTTTAGCTTTTTTAGCTTTTTCAGCTCATTCAGGCTTTTTAACTCCTTCAGCCTTTCTAGCACCTTCAGCCTTTTTAGCTTTTTCAGCCCGTTCAGTAGTTTGAGGCCCTTCAGTCTTTTCAGCCCTTTCAGTCCCCTTGGTTTTTTCAGCCCCTTTGGTCCTTTCAACTCCCGTTCCTTCTCATTCTTGAAGTTTTTACGTTCCTTGCTTAAAATTATCAATGTCAAATGTGTAAAAAACGTCAGGAAATAATTTAAAAAAATATCAATCAAAATAGAATAAGTTTAAATAAATATTTTGTTTTGCAATAATATTTCAAAAATATTAAGTTGTTTACACAAATAATTAAAACTCAACAGTTTCTTAATCAAACGTACCAATTTAGGAATCAATTTGCTTAACAAATGAGTTGCAAATACAAAACTAGGTCGTTAAGTGAATACCTGCACTCTAAATACCTACAATCAAAAAGTCACTAACATTTACCTACAAATATTTTGCGTCAATTTTCATAAAATATTATAATGTATTTATACTTACAACTTTGCACTCAATTTCTACAATACAGCTACTTAATTAATAATAAACATTATATTTCTTAATGTAACAACGCTTTAAGACACAATAATTTGCATATACTAAATTATGCATTTACAATAACATCGAACCAATATTTGTTCGTTGCGCTTCGATTAACAAATTATTCACCTATAGCCATAACAAACTGTCTATCTGCTCCCAAAATTCAATATTTTTTACATTTTTTTAAGTACTAGTAATCTATTTTTTTATTTATTAGTGAATACCATGAGATTCTTTTGCTTTTCAATTATTTTTTTGTAATAGATTTGGAAAATATCAATGCCGTTCAGATTTAATAACAAAAAATATAATATTTATTAGTATTCACTTAAATTATTCACCTGTAACCATAACAAAACGCTTCAACTCAAAAAATTTAAATCCGTTTAGATCCACATAATAATCTTGTCCACCAATATACAATAAAAAATAACCTCGGCGCTGAATCAAACGTCGGGGGAGTTATTAAAACGGTGTTGGTTCATTTCCCCCCTTTCCCTTCGTTGGGAAAAAAACCGATATTGGAAAATATCCGTTCCGTTCTTTATCTGTTTGTAGAATAATATAACTTTATTACAAAACCTTTTGTAAATAGAACGAGATGGGCGAAAAGCGGAATTTTTTCTTCTTCTTCTTCTTCTTCGTCTGCTTGCTCGGATTGTTTACGCTGCGCGCGTGCTTTTTCGCCGAACGAAAATACGCGGCGTGTGTGTATTTTACACGTTTTAAAGCTCTCGTTCGACGGCGACGACGGTGGCAGAAGGGGGCGGCAAACAATAATTGTTTGTTTTCGGGATACAGCCAACTCGGAAAAAAATTAACGCTCGTAAATTTTTATATTAACTCGTGCCACATTTTTTAAATAGAAATGAGTCGAAAAATCGTAAATTGTGCTATTGCTATTGAGTGAGGTGATGAATTTTTGAGTAGCAGAAATATATTTAAAAAATATTTGATTTATAGGAATAATATAAAGTAAATCGGTAAAAAAATGTATAGTTGAATAGTCTCAAACGAATAAGATAGATTCCATTATAAAATAAAAAAAATATACAAGTAGAAATATGGAATTTGGCACATTGCTAGTGCAAAGGCAGTGGAATTTCTTGAAAAATCCGATACACTTTATAGTCAAGTTTTCAGGCAAGAAATAATGAATTATCAAGAGTTTACTATTATTTATCAGTTTTAAATTACATTACTTTACTGACCCAATTTTATCGGATTACTGTAATCAAAATTAACATACAATTTTTCACAAAGAATAATAGGATTGTCTTCAGGCGACATTTGCTACTACACACACAGAACTAACTAGCACACTGGCGTACATACACCCTGACGGCGACATTTCATTAATTACTTTTCTAAAGAAAACTAGCACAACGCGCGCCACGTCGACATGCACATCTGGCGACGCAATCTGACGACGATGACAACGTGTTTGTTTTGCGCTGCGTTTCGCTGAAAAAACGTACGGCGTCCGCGGGCGATAATAATGTTGCATCGCTAATTCAAAGCTCCTTGCAATAAATAGTAAGCGAAAAGATGGTGTTTAACGTTTAATCGCTAATTGAATGTTGCCGATTTACTATAAAACAGCAGGAAAAAAGATTGTTTGATATTCTTGCGACGATGTCAATATTTCCATGCGGTGATATATGAGAGAAGGAAAAATCTAAACTAATATATTTTTGGAGAAAATGTTGCTGCGAGAGAAGAGGAAGGCAGAAAGCAATTTTTCATTTGCAATCTTTTATATCCTCGAGTTAGAGTAAAGCATCGTGTTTTAAAATGGAAATGAAAAGCAGCCGGGCAAGGATTCGTTCATTTGAGCGCATTTTAAATGCATTTCCTTTGATTAGAATCATCACATACATACATTCGTCTGTGTTTTTTTCACTAGTCCATCAGTGATTGATAATCGATAACGGAATAAATGAAACGTTCAATTTGATATCTAAAAGATTACGTCCGATGATGATTGAAAGTTAATAAAAATGCAAACGGGGCTGCTGCTTTATTCGAGGGCGCAACTTCTTCAAATACGTTAGCAGCGAAAGAGGAGAAAAACACGGTACTTCATTTACTTCATTTCATATTCAACGTTTTTCGGTGGGAAA
Organism: Adinopsis sp. GC000173; assembly: GCA_030264715.1. Taxonomy (NCBI): domain Eukaryota; kingdom Metazoa; phylum Arthropoda; class Insecta; order Coleoptera; family Staphylinidae; genus Adinopsis; species Adinopsis sp. GC000173. Next base: position 25,560 of record JARJDW010012158.1, read on the forward strand.
TTTATCGTCGCGGCGCACAAAAAATGGGCTCGAGCGCAAAACTTGCCTCCACTTTTACGCATTCCTCAATCATCTCCAAATTAAAAAAATTATATACATATACGGAGATAAATTTAGCGTTGGGTTGGCAGCATATAAGCAATATAACTTTACATAAATGTATCTTCTCGAAACTTAACCATAACTTTAGTTTATATTTATTACCTTCGGGTTTTCAAACTATTCTAAACTTGAATTTTATTGTCCATTGTTTAAGAACTAATTTTAAATTCAATTTTTATTATAAAAAATTGCTATAATATCATTTTAACGATCACAATTTATAAGCATAAATTTATGTTGGCTTTTTTCGCTAAAAGTAGTAAAGCCTGACGTAAAGCAAACCATCCACCGAGTTGATTTATAAAATATATCTAAAAAAGAAAAATTAACTCGATCATAAAAATGCTACAAGTGCCGACCGTGATTTATACCAACGACGCGAAAAGAAGAAAATGGCACAACAAACCATTACGATTTTCAATACTTAATAAATTTCAATAAATAAATAATGCATTTTTATTTAGTTTTTATTTCTATGCTACTGCAAATTCATCCCCTCGATAGCAATAACACAATTTACGATTTTTTCAACTCATTTCTATTTTAAAAATGTAGCACACGAGTTAATATAAAAGTTTACGATCGCTAATTTTTTTCAAAGAAAACTGTGTCTCGAAAATAAACAATTATTGTTTGCACCCCCTCTGAGAGCTTTAAAACGTGAAAAGAAAATGTATCAGATTATTCTATAAATTTCGAATTAAAATAACTGCAATTGAAGTTTGACAAATGAAGAGATGAATAACTCAATAAATAACAAATTAAATTACACCAACAAATTTGTTCATTTTTACGCGCTGGCAAATTATTATTGCATTAATCTTGCAATGTTAATTATTAATTAATTCCATGCTTGTATTGAAACGAAGATTAATTAATTTCGCAAATGCGAAAAAAATGAGCATACAATTATAATATCTATCTATCATTTTTTTGTTTGATTAATAATCCCGCTAGTTGCCGCCACCGCTTGCGCGTCCCGTGCAATTTTAATTTAGCCAATTTGCGAATCGCTCAAGATTATTGTTGCTGCATTAATCTTAATCACCAATTTTTCTATTAATTAACGCATGAGAAAATGTCGATGGGAAGAGTGTATATTATTTAATAAAATAAATTAATTAAATTTCGATCAATTTCACGTGCGCACGTACTTCAACTCGCTAAGTAGTTGCAGCAACTATCATCTGACAAAAGCCTGTTAGAAGTCGCTAATACAGATGACACTTCTCTCCACTCAAGAGCGCACCGAGAAAACTTTATCATCACCTGCCCGCCAGCCCGTTACGATTAGTAATAGCGCACATTAAAAGCGCTTTAAAGTCGCATTACGATCGCGAAAAAGGGAAAAACGGGACACCCCGCTTGAACGTCATTAACCAGCCGAGAGGAATAATATTGTCCAAAGCAGCATTAATTGGCACCTTAAGGCGATTGCCGATCGATGCGCATTCAGCTACAGTTCTGATGCGAAAACATACCACTAATTAGAGTTGTAATTATTCATGACGTTGTTATGCTTTGATTAAAACAAATTAGGGCAATCGTCGTCAATAATCTTACAACACTCCCAAAATAGATCATCAAAGAATCTTAACAGAATGTTGAACATATTTACGCATTAGATAGATTTTTAACTAATGCAAAATTTATGCATCAAGATAACCATAGGGCAAAATTTAAAATATGAAATAAATATGTTTATAGAGCATACAATATTGTGAAAATGCAGTTTTTATTCATTTTGTTGAAAATAATTCCGAAAAAACACAGAAACGCCGAAATTGTAAATATTTTTAATGATACTTTTCTACAATAACATATTTATAACATGCTATTATTTTATTTAAAAATATAAAATTGTTAAATATTCAGAACTTTTTTTTGGCCGGGAATCGTAACATTTTTTTAAAAAAGTGGCTAAAATATATGCTAAGGCATAAAATGCTCTTTAAATTATTGCCATTATTAAAAATTTTGTCGTTTCTTAATAAAAATATAAAATGTAGGTGTTGCCATTTAAAACAGCGACCTTCTAATTCCTTAAATAATTGCAATTTCTTACAAGCTACTTAAAAATTATGGACAAAATTACAAATATTCATAAAAATGCTGCATTTTTTTAAATTTAGTACATATCTAAAAATAAAAAACAAGGTTTATCTTTTTGTTTTGCGATCGAATAGTTGATTAAAAAATCAATTATTGAATGGAACTAGGAGATACAACCGGCTATTTTTTCGCAATGTTTGATTAAAAAATATATGCAATTTTAGTATTTTTATCCCACGCTCGGTTGTAATGCATTTGCACATTAAATTTTAATTACTGCAACACACCAACAACAACAACAACGGCAGCAACGAAAAAAAGTGTGCGGATAAATCTTTAGGAATAACACCATGGCAAATTTGCTAATTAAAACTAATGATAAACCACATGCTATAAATACATCCCGCAAGGCTTTTTTCGCGAATTTGGTGCGTAATTTATTGGCTCGTTTGTGCGGCTGTTGTTGTTGCAAATACTAAATGATTGAAAATGGAATCGACGACGACCAACAAAAAAAAAAATAAAAAAATATAACGTTGTTGAAGAAGAACGAAGAAGAAGAGGAGAAAACCTTCTGGCAACTCGCTTTGATCTATTTGATGACTTACAAAGCCCCTTTATTATTCGTGCGCGATCGATTTATTTGGAAATTTTCTTTTAACTTTTTTCCTCCCCCGTCTCGCCCCCGTCGAAAGCTACTTTAAATTTTTATTGTTCGCGAGCGAATAATAATGGCAGGCGATGTCCAAACAAATATGCATAAAATATCATTCAATCATATAACGCATGACGTCCACACAACGGCTTTATTTATTAATTTGCATTTTCGGTGGCGTAGTCTTTGACGGCGGCGGCGGCAGTGGTGGTGAATCGACCATTTCAATTATACTTTTGTACGGCGCTCCGCTAGTCAATACAAATTAAGCCAATCTTCATTTCCAATTAGCGTTTTATTCAGCTTTAAAAGCCACGTCCGCAAATTACTCCCCCGGAACGGGAAAACCAACACACACACACACACACATTCGACGTTTCAACGTACATGTGTATATCTATATACATTCCTCTGCGGTTGGAAAAGGAGCAAATTTAATTAATTATTTTGTGCAATTGCATTTCGGTTAACTTATTCCCCATCAAAAATATTTTATTCAATTATCTGTATAATACGCGCCGGCCATGCGATTCAATTAAATCGTCCTCGACCAATGTTCCTTTGCTGCTGCTTTTAATTCTTTATCCGACAAATTTTGCAGTATGGAAATGCATTCAACTACAGAACCGCACTGCATACACTCGACTAACTTTTCTATTTATGCCATTTTTAGTCATTGAACGTTTTTTTTTTAATTTTATATGATTTTTTCTAATTGTATGTGATTTATTTTAGATGTTGTTCATTGTTTTTAGTCATTGAAGACTTTATCGTCGAATTTTTATCGTTTGTCAAGGAGGTTTTTAGCCGTCTTATGAGGACCATTTTAGCTATTTACAATTTTTTTTTGGTTTTTTAATCGATGACAAATTTTCTAGTCCCTAATCAATTTATTAACCATTAGATGTATTATTCAGATGATGCACGTCTTTTAGGCATTATTTTTGTAAACCTTGAAACATTTAGTTTCAAGGATTATTTTGAAGATTATTTTTAATCACTGAATGAATTTTCATCTTTGAATATTCAATATTTTTTAAATTTTGTATAATTGTTGCTAATTCTACCCTTTATAGTCATTGATTTATTTTAGATGTTGTGTAGTGTTTCTAGACGTCTGGCAACTTTTTAGTCATTGAACACTTTATCGTCGATTTTTTATCGTTTGTCAAGGTTTTTTAGTTTTTTAATCGTTGATAAATTTTCTCTAGTCACTGATCGATTTTTGTTCTAGTGTTTATATGGTGCGCGTCTTTTAGGCATTATTTTTGTAGTCCCTAAAATAATTTATTCAATATTTTTTAAAACAAATATTTAAAATCAAGTTTACTTTTAATCAAAAGTATGCAACTTTATTCACGCGCACGCTAAAGAATGAATCTCTCCACTACGCTATAACAAAGTTGATTTTTGTCTTCTGTTGCGTTTCTATTAGCGCTAATTTAGTCTGTGTGATGAATTATTGAATTCAAATTTAGCGCGCATGATGTGTAATTGCATACTTATTAATTTATCGCGTTCGCCCAGCTCTTCAACAAGTCTGCCGTTCGTTTTTTTTTCTGGTTCGTACTCGTCGTTTCGTTCTAAGTCGGCCGGCTTTAACTTTTTAATTACGCTGAAAAATAAAGCCGCCGCATTACACGCTAATACACTGCGCGAAATTATTCGAATGTTTTATGAAATATTTATTTGTAATGGAATATTAATTAGATTCGAGATTATTGCGGCATTATGATATTTAAGTTTGCGTTTATAGAGAGGAGGTAAGTCGACGGGCGAATTTGCATTGTGCCAGACAAAGAGAAATTACCATTCGTTTCTTATTTCAAATATTTATGGCATTAAATTGGAATGTAATTGGATAATTAATAATTTATCGTTTTTCATCCGAGAAGAAATTGGTAGGTGTAATAACAAATACGCGTTCATTGCGACGGTGTGAATTCATCAACATTTTAATTAATATCTAATATCGAAATTATGAAGCAATGGGTGGAAAATTCAGAATGTTAATTAATAAATCCGTCTATTGAATAAGAACGCTTTAAAACAATAGAGAGATTTTTTCCGACTGAGTTATTACATTTTAAATCGGAGCGTATAAAGTCAAGGATAGTAACTTTATTAGATACCTACCTACTCACTTTGCAAAAAAACGGACAGTTTGGCTTCAAAGACAATTTATCAAGTTACCAATCAGTGAGCCTGCCGTCATGTCAATTACTCATGATACCTTAGAAATCAACATAATTTTTTATTACCAATTCTAGTAAGAGAGCAAGAATAAAATTTTTATCATTTCGAATAAAAACGGTTACATTCAAAAACTAACAACTCGCCGCGCTTTCCGTATTAACTTTAAGCCTTTTTTGGTTTGTAGCATAAAAACTAGTTAATGCCGGTAAAGTAAAATAGTGATTTCTGCATTAAATGAATGTTTTAACTCTTTTCTTTATAATTTACAAAAATATTAACTAAGACTGGCACATATTTCTTGCAATATAAAACGAAAAACATGATCTTTTATAATTTTTCTGCTTTTATAGTTTAATTAAGTCGTTTTATTATGATAATCACCGAGGAAGGATTGCGTTTTAAAAACGTATTGTTGGGAGCTGAAATGAGACAATCACAATTAGCGTTTTGTGAATGCAATCGTTTTACTACACTTTACGTACATATAATACCATCCAGTCTAACAAATTCATTGTGCACAGCATAATAATAAATAAATAAATTCTGGTATGTAGCGCTTCTCCATTCCTGCGATGAGCAAACAGCACACACCCCATATACATATCATAAAACATGCAAATTATATACTGGATTGGTTTGTACAACACCACAAGATAGTCGTAACTAAAACTAGATGCGGAAGATAATTCAGTAGATTTTTGCGTTTTGCGCTTTGCTTGCGATAAAGCAGCGCCACAACGGCAGCCCAAACACGATTACTTATTCACATTTCGCAATAAACAATTTTTATTTGCAATTGTGTATTACCCACTTGTTCAATATTTAAACAACAAGAAAATTTATTGTTTTTGATTATAACAAAATGTTGTGTTTTACTGCAACATCATTAGTTGTTTTAAACAAAAAATGTGTGTGCCTATAACAAATTTGTGAAAATAGTGCAAATTTTTATATTATATGCAAAAATTTCACATATTTCATTATTTGAGTAGTTTTGGTCCTTTTCATTCTAAATTTTAAAATTTCGTGAAAGCACTAATTATGTTAAAGTGCGTCTTATATCTAATAACTAGAATTACTTACGATTATGTATAAAATAGTGTACCTAGGCATAAATAATAATAAATTAATAAATAGTGTATAAGAAAAAAGTTGTGTTTTACCACAACATCATTAATTCCTTAAACAATAGTAAAAATTGTATAAAAGTTGCAACTTTTTATTAGGTTTAAAAAATTTCACATTTATTCAGTAATTTTTTACCATTTTCTTTCAAAATGCAAAAAATTGAAATAAAAACTTAAATATTTTTTCCAACTAAAAAAATATCAATTTTGTGACTACATTGATTATGTCAAATTGTGTCTTATTTCTAATTACTTACGATTATGTACGAAATAGTGTAAGCAATACGGATATTTTCGCTTCCTAACATCTATTCTCTCTCGATTCGAAATAAATCGTTTACACAAAGGCCGTCCGTTTAATTTCTGTTTCGTATTTGTTTTTAAATCTAAACGAAAATTAATTATCGTCTTTGTGTCGTTGACGAATTAATGTCAATACATAGAGCATTAGCGTCCCCATCAAAACAATGCTGGCGTGCTGGAAATAGAATACCTGCAACGTCTGTAGGTTATGGGAATTGATACATTAAGGTAACCAATTTAACGTACATCTATTGTTTACTTACTATATATATGTCTATCGGTTTGTCTAATACTATTTATATATTATCGATTCGACATTGTTATGAAAATCCAATTTGTGTGAATTCGCATCGGATACTTGATTAATATAATTAACTCGCATTTAATTAAAATTTATAAATAGCCAAGTCATTTTTCTGCGACTATCGCTGCCGTCCAGCGCGACTTTATTAGAAATAACACACACAGAGAGAGGAAAGCGACGCGCGGAAAAAAGAAAAAGTGAACCTTATTAAAGTTAACAGAAAGGACAACATTTAATCTTGCTCTTATAATAATTTCGTTGATGTAAAACTTTTTCCATGATTAAAACGATAAAATAATTACAATAAATAGCGCGAGAGCTGTTGGTGAAAATTTACTCACAATGAAAATTACGCAATTTTATCAACAAATTCAGAGACATTTACAATGAAATTCATCAAATGTATTTAAAGGACTTTATTTTGTTCAGATATCCAAGATTAAAACTGTTAAAGTAAAAGCAAAAATATCTAGGGCTTTATTCAGAATGATAATTACAAAATTTGATGAATACATTCAAAAATAATACAATATGAACACTTGAAATTGAAATAATTTGGTTGCCATTATGTAATAAGCCATATAAAATATCCTTTATGGTTGATTCGGGCACAGATTAAAATAAATTTAAAAATTTCTGCAACAATTATTAATTGTCTAAAAATTTGCGTTAAAATGTTTGCAAACTATTAAATTATTTGTAATTTTTGATACGATTTTTATTGATAATGATTTTGTGTTTTGATATATTTACAAAACATCTATCTGTTGGGAAGCGTACTGCGTTATATACAGTTGGCTTTAAAAATTTTTGCAAAAATTATTAATTGTCTAAAAATATGCGTTAAAATGTTTGCGATCTTTTAAATTATTTGCAAGTTTTGATACGATTTTTAGTGATAATGATTTTGTGTCTTGATATATTTACAAAATTCGTTGTATATAGTTGGCTTTTTAACGTATAAGAATCATTAATTGAATTTTGATAACAATAAATCACAAGATTTTTATTAATTAACAATTTGACTAAAGCTACAGCTTGGTAAAATTTATTTCTCGCTTGCATTAATAAACCGTGTTTATTAAGCTTCATCTATTTGATTTGAACGAAATCTGATTATTCAGTGTATTAATTAAAATTTTATACTGATAGTAAACTAGACGAAATTAATTTCGCATTGAAAATCGATACGCGCCGCTCTACAACATAATGTATAATATAATAGTATATCTAAACAATATCGCTGTCACAATATTTTTCTTCGATTGATTGCGACGTGTCAATCAATTAGGAAACGCAACCGCGCCACACTAGAACCGCCAGGCCGCAACACACGGTTAATAATTATCAATTAACAATTTATCTTTGTAGCCTGACTTCGATGTGGCGTATTTATCAAAATTCGGACGTGGATTATGTGACCGCATTGGCAGCTGCGTGTGATGTGAATTATACCTGCTGCCGCTGCTGCTACAGGTTCGCGCGCATAAATTTTAATACATTCATTTACAATAAATAACGCCGCAACAACAACATTGCGTTTCGATTAAAAAAAATAATTTTAAACGGTAGCAATTTTCGGACGATTTCGAATTAAAATGTCGTTTAATCGGACGAAATTTAAATAACTTATCGCTCGTTCGATTTACATTATTTGTGCGCGCGTATGAATGAATAGTTGTGCAACAACTTCTCCTAAATGCAAATATTTGCGATAAGTGATTAATTAAATTTTTAGCGAATCTAATTAGATCCAGCTAATTACCGTCGCGCAGCATACGTTTACAAAATGTTGTGCTCGAAGTTTCTGCAAGCGAAATAGTTGCCGAATTTATTTTACGACGGATTAAATATGCAAAACTACTTCCAACTAATTATTATAATACACAAGGTGGGATAAAATTCATGATGCCATTTAAAAATAAAATTACTTTTTTATTTTTTCGCATTAAAATCTACATATTTGAAATACTCTCATGACGTAAGTAACAAAACTTGAAGAACTCTTTCAAAATTGTTGTTTATCATTCGAGTTTTTAATAAATAATAGAATTGGGATTTATTCATAAACGTTTTCTGATTCAAATATTCTCTTAAAAACATCAAATTGTATAAAATTTATAATTTTTATTATTATTTTTGGCTCACCCTATAGCTGTAGATCTGTCGCAAACACTTCAAAAATAAATGATTAAAAATGTCAACGGTGTAAAATTGAATCTATTTATAATTGTACAGTATTAAAATTTAATTAAGTAACAAAACTTGAAGAACTATTTCGAAATCACTATCCATAATTGTTTGAATAGTGGTTATCATTCGATTTTTTGATAAATCATTATTCATAAACATCTTCTGATTAAAATTTTCTTATAAAAACATCCAATTAAATAAAATTTATATTTTGTATTATTATTTTCGTCCCACCCTGTAATTGTTGCAAATCCGTCGCAAACGCTTCAAAAATAAATGAATAGAAATGTCAACGGTGTAAAATTAAATCTATTTATAATTGTACAATATTAAAATTTAATTAATTACAATGACGGCAAGAGTTTGCTGCGCGCTGCTGTTGTTGTTACATAATAAAAATTTTCATATTTTATGAACTAAATAAATATAAAGTTTGTTGTTTGTTCGTATCGCGAAACATCTAAACAAGTTTTATCTTTAATCTTCGCAAGTTTTAACACTTATTTTGATTATAATTTATTACATCCAACATTAAAGTTTAATCGTTATTGAATTAAAAATTGCCGCACCACCACCACCATACCATCCGCAATAGCAACAGTAGCAGCATCATGATGATACTGAAAAAATATTAGATTAAATTACAAATGAAAAATCTATAAATGTCACAGATCGTTAAAGAACTTCATTCGTTCGGATATTGGCACGCAGTGATTAATTAGTAATACACAAGTTTGATTAAATTATAAAGTACTTACCATTATTAAAAATCTATGAGCCCGTCAGACGTTATTAAAAAGTTTTTTTCCCATAATCGAATCGAATCAAATTTCATTCGCACACAGAAGCAAATAAAACATTATTTTGCTATGTTTGGCCGATGCTAATTTAACTAGTTTTTATTGATTTCGTTTTCGTTTTATTGCTCGGCGAAACGATATAAAAAATTTAATTTAATAATACCATTTTGCAAAATTGCTCTAGGATAAATTAAATAAAATAATTTAAAATGCATGCTTTTATGTTAAATAGTTTATTTAAATTAATGTACTAAAAACATGTGGTTTTTTAAAATTTTAATTAATTAATCGATAATGAAAAAATAGAATAGTTAAATAAATAAAACATAGGCACACATGATAGTATTTTTTATCGTTATTCGTTTATCGTTGAAAATTTAAATTAAATTAAATAGAAAATTGCACAGATATTAATTCGATTTTAATGGCGCAAATAAATTGGCAGTAAAAAGAAAACAGTCGTTTTCTGTTTGTTTAGTATTCGTAAGAAAGGTAGCATTAGCCGAGAAAATTACACAAATCTTATTAAATGAAGTCTTTAAATGTAAACCTAAGTGCAGTTGCTCATTTAAATTAGTTTATATTATATTTGATATAATTGTAAGTATCACAGTCATTTCTAAGCATTAATTTGTTAATTTCCATCATTTACGTTAAACAAAACAAACAAACACAATCAAAATAATGTTGCTGCACTTATTGTATGTATATAAAAAAACACCTACTATTTACAAAAGTAATCTTACTACAAAAGTTAGAAGCAATAAAGCGATCGCTTGTTGCTTATAACAAACAGCACAATTTTCAGCCAAAATAAATTGTTCCTGCTCCTCCTCAGTCACTTTCTTCACACGCAAATTGCGCTCCTCCTCGCTGGCAAACAATTTCTTTTCGCTCATCTGATTGCCGACGATCAACTTCTTGTTCGCATTGTATAATTTCGTTTGATTCTTGATTATCTCCTCGAAGTTCTCGCCACCGTCCTCGTAATTCACTTTTATAAACGACGTTATCGTTATTTCGAAGATTTTGTTTGGGTCAGCTGGAATTGTTGAAACGGCACGACGTCGCCGCCGACCGTAACCCACTTGTCCATCACTGCATTCAATCTGTAAATAAAATTGATAAACGCTCCGCTCCACACATACATATATATATATAGTACTATATCCATTATATAGTATATAGTCACTGTGACATGCAATTTTGCAGCGCCTTCGGATAGTAATATCTCCATCTATCCGAAAATGTATCTAATACATAGATAAATTTTCTGTTTGTGCACGCGGCTGTCATTACAACTATTTGCATTTATGGAATTCCATTTCCGAGCGCTGGGAATTTAATAATGGCTGACCTACTTAATTACGTACACATTTTAATTAAGCGCCATTTGAGATAATTCACTCGACCAGCACGGCGAAGGAAGAACGAAAAAACAATCGTTTTGGGTGCTGCCGTCTATCCGAATTCGCATGCACGCACACGCACGCCACTCTCCTCTATCCTCTATCCTCTATCTATACTTACGCCCTTGCATTTGTCGAGGCAAACGTTAACAGTGCCTTTAAATTGAACGTAAGTGGATTCAGGAAATTTGAACGCTCTGAATTTCGCCGTCAGGAAATCACCGTCGACGGTATTAAAGTTCTCAAAGAGGTACGGATCCACCGAGCATCTACAAGCAAAAGAAAAAAGAATTAATAACACATAAATTAACCATTTATTATGCGATGCGATGCGACGCCGACGTCGACGTCGACCGTGTTCTATCGATTCCGCCTCGATTTTGATCGAAATTTGCTGCTTTTAGAACACACTGAGGCGCACAAAAAGCGCTTTGCTGCCGAAACGAGGTCAGGGGTGGATTTTTTCTGCACAATTTTAATTAATGATTCACTTTACTTTTCAACTTTGGCGTAAAGTTTGCCGCTAAATAATAATAGTTTACAATTCTTCCTCTGCTAATTTTATTTACACAATAATATCCAACACAAAAGGATATTAAGCATTTTAAGTTAAAAAAAGTATTTTATGATGCACAGCTAATATTTTTGGGCGCATTTTGTTTTTGTTTTTGTTTTTTTTGGCGAGGAAGCATCCAATTTTTGTCTGCCAACGATCGTACGTTTCGTTGCGCACAATTAACGAATCGTTCGCGTCAATGTCTGTGAAATTTGTTGAAACTACTTTTTGGCGAGCCAATTAAAGATGCCGTTGTTGTTGTTGTTGTTGCTTTTTTTGTGTATACGAATCGCGCCGTTTCCCACACGTTTTGTGTGAGTGTGTGTTGTAAGAGTATGGATGAGTCATCGATACGTTACCCATTGTAAATGATCGTCTCTTCTTGGCTTTTCGTATCAGTCACTTGCATATGAGTAACGAGTAGACCGTATATGGGCGATGACGCCTTATCGAGGAAGATCTCCATCTGCAGCAGTGTGCCCGGCGAGACGTTCAGTTCACCGGTGACGAGATTGCCGCCCTGTCGTACACCAACGCCGAGCACTGGTTCCGGCGCCAGTTCGGTCACGCTGTACGTCACCTCCAAGTCCCTAAAAAAGGCAAAACAGAAAAAAAACGTTACGAATTGATGTTAATGGTTAAATCCGTTTGTTAAATGGTTGCGCTTTTCTGCCATGTTTAGGATTTGTTTGGTTTTCCAGCTCATAAAGCATGTGTAGGCAGTGAAGCGTAAAATGTCAGGATTCAAAAGTTTAGTTAATCTTACTCGGGCTCCTGAAATCCGAGAGGAAGAGTATTTCTGCGAGCAATGGTATGGTTCTTAAACGAAGACACGGAACATTTAATATGTACAAGTTCGCGTGACTGCTGCTGGGGGTTGTTGTTGTTGTTGTTGTTGTTGTTGTTGTTGTTGTTGTTGTTGCTGTTAGTGTTGGTGTTCGTTGCACCTTCCTCTATTATCACCGTTTGATAATACACTTGTTTCCCCTAAAGGAATAAACAAACAATTAGAACTAACACTTCATCATCGCTTTACCGCCACTTTACCGTCAGTTTATTAGTGACTCGTGTTGTGGCGCACTGATAAACATCCCGTAAGCTCAGCTCGAGGATGGCCAGCGATCCTGTGGCATCCTTTCGAGGTCTGCAAGCCGGATCAGGATAATCCTTCAGTCCTTGTAGATATACATCTCTCGTTGATGAGGATAAAGGCACTTCTATTCTCATCATGTCCGGTGTACATTTCACTTTGGGATTCACTGGAACAGAAAAACGAAAAATCGTTTAGCTAACTACACAATTTCCATACGCATTTTGCACAAAGCGCTAATGCATTCCGTGAAAACACATTTTGTTACTACAACACATACATACACGACGCTGCTTGCATGCATAATTCTAATTCGTCTTAAGTATTGTTTACTTTTAGTGAACAATATAAAATTTATGTTTCGTAATGCGTTTTGTGCAGCGGATTTGCATCATGGAGGAGGCGCAGGCCAGTTAAACGTGTTTCGCGCGCGATTTTTTCTCTCCTAGCTGATCATATTTTAGCATTATTTTGCACGACACCTACACCACGTTTAATAATTTAATAATCCCCCGGAATTGTATTATGCAACAACGCTTCCTCCAAAACGATTGCTTAATTTTACAATTCCCACACAAACGGCGGCGCTAAATGAAGATTGATGCGTTTCGAAGTGCACTCGTTTTTATATACCTACTCCTCGTGCATTTTTTTTTCACACGTTCAATAATAAATCGTACGCGCGTTTTGGTTGCGGTGGTGGCGTGTGGTCGAACGGTTTGCGCTCCCTGTTATTTTATTTTTTGTATTTGTATGTGTGTGTGTGCAAAGACCGGTACTATTTACCTACCAACCATTCGAGAGCGCAATTTGAAATTGTTGTATGTAGTAGCCGGCGCGCACACGGCGATAAATCAATCCAATCAGATATTAACTTATTTCACTGTCATTTAATGTAAGCGAGCGCGACTAAGAGATCCCATACGCCATAAATTACGTGAAAGAAAGGAGTGAAACATTGCATTAATGTCACTCAAAATCCGGCAATCAATATTCATTTAATACTTTTGACACATACTCGCGCAAAGTTCATTGCCTTGCGCCAAAAACTAGAGTGTATATGATATTGTTAATACGTTTGCAAAATATCTCTCTTGCTTAAGATTTTGCACAATATTTGAAGGCTCGTCATAATTTTCCTTAAATTTGTTAAAAATTTCAATATGATACATTTTCTTGCAAAGCTGTATTAAGCCTACAATTAAAAATTGGATAATTTTTATTGTTTTTAATTACTGCTCATCTAGATTTAGCACAAAATTGTTCTGATGCAAAACTTTAAACGTTTCAATGAACTTGCAAAACTTACATTTTTATTGTTTTCATTCGATTTTTGCATTTTTCAAATCAAGTTTCCTGAACATTGAAGTATGATTTCATTAGTTTCGTCTGTTCAAAGTTAACTTAATTAGGGTATATTCAATTTGTTGTATTTTGTAATGTTTGAGGATAAGAATTTGAGGAAAAATGCAAATACTTTATAAAAAACGTTGAGATTTTAATTAATAATTATAAAATTGATATACTTTGTAAGACGCAACTAATAAATGGATCTCTCATACACCATAAATTACGTGAAACATTGTATTAATGTCACTCAAAATCCAGCAATCAATATTCATTTAATACTTTTGACACATGCTCGTGCAAAGTTCATTGCCTTGCGCCGAAAAAAAGACGGAATTTTTACGATTTCGTCGTTAATACGTTTGCAATTAATTAAAGAAAAGCGTCGTGTAATCAATCATATTTTTCGCTCGGCCAGAATGGGATAAAAAGCGCGCGAACGCGCGCGCTTGGACCCTGCCTGCCTGTGCCTGAACAATTCACATGATTAGCGTAACAAAACCGGGCGTTATTTTTGCGCTGAAAAGAAGTTATTAGTGTACGGTTTTCTGGTCGTTGTGTGTATTGAATGGGAACGGGCACGCAATGGTCAATATTACAGTGTTTAGAAATGGGAAAGCGTATGTGAATATCCTGCGAAAAGTTTCGCCACGGTCCCGTGCGTCTTTTCAAACCGCACGGCGCACGAAAAAAAAAAGAACGAACACGTATAAAACTCCACTACAAACATCTATTATTCCATCGGCAAGAAAGCCAACCAGCCAGCCAGCAACGACGACGAGGAAAAAAACAAAGAATCACCACTCGGCGAGAGATGGGATTAATTACAGCCGCACAAAAATTCATTTTGAAAAAGGAAATCATTTTGTTCGGGGCGATGATTAATTGATGCGATGTGGTTAACAACGTAGATAGATCTGCTACGATGGGTTTTTCATTTTTTTTCTCCTTTACCCGCAAAATCTTAAAAAACACCAAGTTTTGACGTTGATGGTTGAATTTCGTTTGCGAATGTGTTTTGGGCTCGCGTTGTTTTTATCATGACCTTCTTCTCAATTGCAATCATTTATCGATTTTCAAAACAAAATTATGTAGGTATAAAAAATTATAAAATTTCCTGGAAAAATTGTTGAATTTCAGTTTAAAGTGTTTTCGTTCAAATATTCAAGTGATTTTGTGTAAAAATGTGCATAAAATATTAAAGCTTGACGTTTAGTGGCCAAACTTGTTTGATTTGCATTGAATATTTGAGTGTTTCATTAATTTGTATTTGACTGTTTCGCTGGAAATACCTATTTCATTTAATTGTAATATATTTTCAATTAATTGTCGTTCAAGTTCTGATCAAATTTGCAAAATTATTTAGGTAAAGTTGATTATATTTGCTGCACCAAAGGGTGAACTAATCAAGTGATCTATTTAATTAATTTATAAATTTGCTGGAAAAATGTTTGTTGGAAAAAATAATGTTAGGATTAATTTGTTCTCTATGTAGTGAAATCGTTGTCCTGTGTAAATTTGTTAAGCGTTTCTTAGCTGAATTATCTGTAATATGTATAATACAATGGAGCTTTCGCGATTCGCGCGCTGTTTATTCTTATTTTATTTTTCGGCAAGTCGCTCGGCGATTAATCACAATCGTCCGGGGATGATTATGCCTGTAACGTTGTAATTGGATTATAAAGTGGAAAATAGCTGATGCATAAAAATGTAACCACTAATCGTTTCAATTACGGCCTCGTTTTTGCCACTTGCGCGCCGCTGCCGTGCTCAACAAGAAAACCATAACAAATTTGACGTTACATTAAAGTAATTTATTACATAAAAATTTCATATTAAACTCTGTCACCAACTGCATCAAGTAAAAGCGGTAAAAAAGCATTTCCTTTCAGTTTCTCCTTCTTCTGTATGTATGTTATTTTTTTCTTCGTTCGCGTCCACACAAATGTACGTATGTGTGTTGTGTATATGTGTGTATATATAAATTTTTTTCTCGTTAAGTGAAAAGCGCTCTTTGACCATTTATAGAAACGTCATCTAATTCATAAATCTGTCGTAATAAATTTAAAAAGGAGAAACACTTCTTCATATTATATACAATTCGTTAAATGTTTGAACGCTCGCTCGGAAACGCTTTCTCGCTGTGTGTGTGTATGTTTTTTTTGCGCGCGCGAAATGCAGGTGGAACATATTGATGAAAGAAGATGATGTTAAATGAGCGTAAATGTACGACGTTACAAAATAGCAGGCTAGTTGGTCGGAAATGAAACGAAAAAAGCATGCAATCGCCCCGGACGCAGTGCCGTATTCTGCTTAATTCAATTTGCGTCGAATTGCAGCGCTTTTAAACGACATTACGATTGGGTAGCTGACAAAAATCGTAGACGATAATTGACTTTGTGTGCGCCGCGGAAATTAGCCAACTTCAAAATGCTTTTAAATTAATTTATTTATACGCGCTGTGTGTGCGAATTGCGCTGTTTTGTTTGAATGTACCTTCGTGTATTTATTACCCGACCGTGCCTATTTAATTATGTAGCGTCGATTACAAAAGCCACTTTATCATTCGCAAAGCGTTTCGTAAAAAATTCACTATACGAAAAATTACAAATAGATTAATGTTTGATCGTACATCGCATCTCATTTATTTTCCAAATGAGATTTTTTTCACCAAAACAATACTTACAAGAATTTTATATTAAACAAACAAAAATTGTGGGCATTCAAACTCGCTGATGACAGTTATTTTCTAGTAACAATATTATAAATTGTTGATAGGAAATTACATAAAAATAGTAATAAAATATGTAATAATGATTAAATTTACATCAATAACTTTTCCTATGCAGATGATTATTTTACACCCTCTGTTTATAAATTTTACATCTCTATGGTAAATTCATCTGCATTTTTAATGAATATTAGACCAAACGTTGCGGAGAATGACGTATTTGTTTGTTAAGTTATTAAAGTTTTATAAAATAATGATTTATATCACCACAAGAATTCCCTTTATACCCTTGATATATAAATAACGATTTTTTGTTTACATGTTAATTTAGGAGTAACGAGAAGTTTCAAGCGTTTTTTTCAAATTTGTTGACAGTTATTTTCAACTAAATTGTTATGAGAGGAAAGAACAGTTTTACATAAAAAAACTGTTAATCAATACGTATTTTATCGCATAATTTCCATTTTTGGACAATTAACATTTTGTATTGTGCATAAAATGTAAGATTTCTTTTCAGACGCGCATAAAATATGCATAAACGCCAAGATTCCTTGTTAAAACTTATGTTAAATAAATTAGTTTTATTGTTTAACGATCGCTACAAAAACATTATATCTAAAACTGTTATAAAACTATGTATATGTATAAAATGTGCAACATTTTTGGTACAATAATGCTGAAATGAAAAGGTCGCGTGTATAAACCTGCGATGATTTTAATAAACGCTTAAATTATATGCGGAACTTAACCCCTTTTGCATTAGCGTAATAAAGTGCACAAATACAACCCTTATCAAAGTTCCAGCGAGTGCAGCGAACATATGCCATTATAATTTTACATATCGTTTAACGACAACATTTTATTAATCGATGCTCGTACAGCTGTTAAGCGACAATTACCACGATTACGATTAAAAACTAATTCGCACAATTGTCGCATCCTAATACTAGCGGCCGGTTAATCGCACGGAAAGCGCAATAAATTGCCGACCGAGTTAGAGATATTATAATTTGCGCGCGAGCTTTTTTTTCGTGTTACATCGTTTGCGCGTCATTATCGGCGAAAAGAAATGGAAACTCGTTAGAAAAATGATAATCTAATACAATTTTCATTCGTTTTTGTTAATTTTTTTTGCAAAATTTTCTCTCGTCTCATAAAAATTACATTAATCGATGGTCGTACCAGCTATAAAGCTTCAGTAACGATTAAAAACTGATCCGTATTGTTAGATATTATCATTTACATAGTTTGCGCGTCATTATCTACGAAGTATAACTAAAAGAATAGAAACTGGTTAGAAAAACGAGACAACCCAATGCAATCTGCATTCAATTTTTCTGTAAAGTTATATAAAATTTGATGTTTTCATGTTTTCGCCTCACAAAAGCTCCCTTTACACCCTTAATACATAACTAACATTTTTTTTTAAGAATTAATCGATGCTCGTATCAGCTAAAAAGCGACAGTTTCAATTAAAAACTAATCCGCATTATTAGATATTATAATTTGCGCTGAAGAATTTTCTGTGACATCGCTTGCGCGTCATTATCGGCGAATTATAACTAAACGAAATAGAAACTCGTTTGAAAAATAATAATCCAATGCGATTTTCATTCATTTTCGTCAATTTTTTTTTGGAAAGTTATTTAAGATTTAATGTTTTCATGTCTTGCCTCACAAAAACTCCCGTTACACCTTTAATATATAACTAACAATATTTTTTAACAATTAAACAATGCTCGTATCAGCTAAAAAGCGACAGTTGCGGTTAAAAACTAATCCGTATTGTTAGATATTATAATTTGCGCGTCATTATCTACGAACTATTACTAAAAGAAATGGAAACTCGTTAGAAAACCAATAATCCAATGCGACTTTTATTCATTTTTGTCAATTTTGTTTTGTAAAGTTATTTAAAATTTGTTGTTTTTATGTCTCGTCTCACAAAAGCGCTCTGTTTGCACCCTTAATACTTAACTAACCATTTTTATTACATTAAACCACGGTCGTACTAGCTATAAAGCGACAGTTACGATTAAAAACTAATCCGCATTTTTAGATATCATAATTTGCGCGCGAGAATTTTTTGTTACATCGTTTGCGCGTCATTATCGGCAAACTATAACTAAAAGAAATGGAAATTCGTTAGAAAAATGATAATCTCATGAGATTTTCAAATTTTTTGGTAAAGTTATTTAAGATTTGATGTTTTCATGTTTCGCCTCACAAAAGCTCCCTTTACATGCTTAATCATTACATTAATCAATAGTCGTACCAGCTATAAAGCGATATTTACGATTAAAAACTAATCCACATTGTTAGATATTTTAATTTGCGCGCGCTTGCGTTTTTTACACCGTTAGCGCGTAATTATCGGCGCGCACTATCACTGATACTTATTGCCCAGCTCGCGTTTTACAGTTTCAGCAGTGCTGCTAATGCATGAATGAAATGGGCGGTTTTTTTGTTCTCGCGCGCACATGTGAATAAGGTATCTGGGTTTCAGGTTCGCATGTCGTACACTTATTAGTTGTGGGCGTTGCAATTACATCTCGCCGATGTGGTGCGCTAGTAACTGAATTCGATCCATTGTACTCGCTTCATTCGCAAATCGTCCCAGATAAATTAATTAAATTTATGCGATGTTTGCAAGTTACACAAACACACACACACACACATACACACGTTACGTAAAAGTTTATATTTACTAGCTGCCAACGTCGTTAACGTGTAGAGTTACACTACGACGCGAAAGAGTTTCATTCTAAATAATTTAGTGGATTTTAAAATTCAATGGTGGAGCTGCACCTTTTTTCTGTTTACTAACGGATTCCTCGATGCGTCTATGCACTGGCACACACATTTCATCACTTTCCATCAGGAATTGAATGCAACCTAATGAAGAACAAGCGAATAATTTAAATTCCATGATGCAATAAGGCGAATACTGTATGTGTATATGATGGATACAAAAAAAAACATTAAATTTTCTTTTATTTATGCAAAAAATATTGCGTTTTGCTTTCGCGCGTTGTTGTTGCTGTTGTTGTGGTTGTTGTTGCAGCCTTATTGCGTCGTTAATTTCAACATTAATCAAGCGATAATCAAGCCCTAACAGTAAAGATCATTAAATTATGTACCAAAGATTTATAGATTGATTAATACGCAAATTGTTTCTTGAATTTAAATTAATTGCACGGCAATCTTGCACCGCGCCGATTTATTAATCAGCGCGCATTTTTACAACGGCGATGAACATTCAGGCATCATTGACATGATGTTATAAAGCGCAGTGACTAAATTTTAATCCGCCACCAAATTAATTTATAATTGAGCGGAGAGCTTAATCATCTTTTGGCAACGTCTGCAAAAATGAGCAAAATTTATTAATCGTTCAAAATTCGATTTTATTTACATTTTTCATTAAAATTAGACAAGGAAAAAACATATATCGTAAATATTAAGATTTTTGCTAGATTATTAAAGTATAATTAAACTAATTTATTTTTATTAAATAATTCAATAAGGATACACCTCACAAAGATTCATAAATATAGAAATTAGACTCTAGTTGATGTATATTTCGACTTATTTACTACATGTACACTATATACTACATATTTAGTATACTAAATCCAAATATTCTATTGTTTTTACATCTTTATGCCAAATTAGTATATAGTGTAAATGTTTATGCACACTACATGTACACTATATACTAGATATTTAATATACTAAATCCAAAAATTATTTTTTTTCCCACCTTCATGCCAAATTAGTATATAGTGTGGATTTTTATGCACACTACATGTACACTACATACTAAATTTACTATATTAAATGCAAATATCAACTACAATCTAATTTCTATATTTCTATATTTGTGAATCTTAAACTTTATTAATTTATTTTTAAACGAAAATTTAAATTTTTCATCTCCCGCATCGAAAAGCATCACCTTACACCCATGTTAAAGAACCATATTTGTTTAAAATGAACATAATATGTAGGCAATAATTAGTTAGTTAATTTTCTCATCCATTTAGATGCATTATATTTTTTTGTTACGTGTCACTGTTCGTTCTGAACGAAACGTTTTAATTTCAACGGCCGCCGAATTTGCATAAATCTACATGAACTGCCTTTGATTATGTATGTGGAATAATAAATTGATAAGAAATCTCAACGGTTTGACATGTGAAAAATTAACAATGCCATTTAGCGCAGCCGAACAACATGTTACGAAACTATATAGTGGGAAAGCAGCAGCAGCAGCAGCGTATTTATTTATTTTTACGTATTTATTTCTATGTCAAATTAATTTCGCCCAAGATGCTGTAGTTTTTTTTTCTTTTTGGTTTCTTAGAGCGCGCAATTCAAATCGAGTCGACGAAAAATAATTCATCATATTTGACATGCAATAAACAAAAAATTTTCTGCATCATTAACGAGCGGCGTTTTTCTTGGGCTGCGTAGTTTTTTTTCATCATCGTTGTTGATGTGCATGTGTCTCACTTCGATATTAATTAAATCGCATATCTATATGACTGTGTGTATAAATCGAATTTTATTCGCGTACTAATTAATAATTTCAATTTTTTTAAAACGGTAATTGCTTGGCTGGGTAATAATATGTAGATAGCATTTATAGGTTAGAGCCATTAATCACGGCGCGTCTTCGGCTGACGGTTTTTATGACAAATTTTAATAAGTAATGATTTTTTTCTACGATAGTTGTTGTTGAAAAATTAAAACTTATGACGTTTTTGGTGAGGTAATTGTAAAATTAAATTTTATGACAGATTAATTTTAGGTTAATTACTTGATGTTTATTGAAAATTCATTTTCACTTTAAAGAGTCTTTGATGTTAAAAGTAATTAATTTTTTATCATACTGTACTTTTTGACAAATTTCATCAAAATTATTAATTTTCTGTTAGAAATTGTAAACAACTCATATAATTTTTACTTTTTGTTTGCTCTGTAGAGCATTATCATATTGTTGGCCCAAAATTATGAAAAATTGGAAAATTTAAGGTCATTAAATTTTGTTAAAATTATCAATTTTATCTCAGTAATTCTGAAAAATTGCTTACATATAATGTAAACTTTAGGGTCATGTCACAAAATTTTTCTTTTATAATAAAGATTTTACAAGTTTTTCATTCAACAACGTAATAATTAACAATGAAAATGTTATCAAGTATGCATAATAATGCGTTACACGTTAATAATAAATGCTAATCATGCGTTGTCTATCGGCGACTTTTTGTTCTCGGAAAACATTTTGTCATAATACATGTTAATTATAATCGTATTCAGCGCGCGATTATCGATTAATTATCGGCTGACAGTCGGCGGCGCTAAAACGCCACGTTACGCACGTTTTCGTTGTTGTTGTTGTTGTTGTTTTTTCTACTTTCTGCTCTCTATCTGACATTTGGAAAATAGATTTATCAATTTACATCTAATATCATGCTAATAAAATTAGCTGCAAGTAAATTTGTCGCAATTATCGGCTAATGGCAAATATAATTTAAATTGATTAACTTATCAATAATTTCGCCTAACGGTGATGTTGCTTTATTGTGGATGATAACAACATCGACTATTAGTTGGAGATTTATTAGGATTATCGTCAATTATGCCTGATAAAACTAATTATGTTTGTAAAAATCTTGTTTGCCTTATTTAGGTAAACTACACCACGTAGGTAATAGCTATTTATCAAAAAACTAAGATTCATTTTTATTCAACATGTTCATTATTTTGAAAACCGCATGAAGTTTCCAAGAGATGTACATCTAGTTTTTATCAAAAATTAAAATTTTAATGGAAAAACGCTTGCAACGTGTAAAATGTTGATGAAAATACAAGCAAACAGCATCATTTTTGTGAAATTTACATTAAACTGTCGCACTTTTAAAGTCACTTTCTTGAGAATTTTGCTTGCTTTACTTAGCACAATCATATCTTTGCAAATTTTGATGAAAAAGTTTTAATATAGTTTTATTTCTTGTATAGTACAAAAGATTTTCATAAAAAAACTAAAATATAGAATAATAAAAAATGGTTGGAAGATACTGAAATCAACATTATTTTTGTGGCTTTCACATTAAAATGTCCCACTTTTAAAGTCACTTTCTTTAAAAGTTTGCTTGTTTTACTTAACACATTCTTATCTTTGCAAATTTTGATAAAAAAGTTATACTACTGTTTTATTTCTTGTATAATACACTAGATTTTTGTAAAGAAAACTAAAATATAATAAAAATGGTTGGAAGATACTGCAAAGAGCATCATTTTTGTGTCTTTTAGATTAAAATGTCCCACTTTTAAAGTCACTTCCTTGAAAATTTTGCTTGCTTTACCTAGCACATTCATATCTTTGCAAATTTTGATGAAAAAGTTTTAATATAGTTTTATTTCTTGGTTAGTACACTAGATTTTCATGAAAAAAATAAAATATAATAAAAAATGGTTAGAATATGCTGCAATCAACATCATTTTTGTGTCTTTTAGATTAAAATGTCCCACTTTTAAAGTCACTTCCTTGAAAATTTTGCTTGTTTCACTTAGCACATTCATATCTTTGCAAATTTTGATGAAAAAGTTTTATTATAGTTTCATTTCTTGTATAGTTCACTAAAATATAATGAAAAATGGTTGGAAGATACTGCAATCAACATCATAAATGTTGCTCTAGTTGAATGAAAACTTGCGCATTCTCACTTAGAACATTCATTTATCTATCTTTGTGAAAAGTTTCGCTAACATAATTATAAATATAAAATAGCTAACGTTAAACGCAAAAATGGCATCGGTGATTTATCAAAACACATGGCGGCTTAAAATTAAACAATTTGAAGCGTTTTATTCAGGTTTGAATTAATTACCAGTTAGCATAGCGCGCTCGCAACTTTTTTCTTCCTTTATTCTCGCCGACCGAAATTATTTATCCGCAATAGATAAATTTCAATTTTTATTGTGCGAAAAACGCTTTAGTATGCCGCTTTTTTCGATGCAATAACGATGAATACAAAAAAAAAATTCTTATAGTATAGGTACAACAACAGCAACGTGGCAGCGCAAAAAATCGCGGCTGCGAACGCGCAACGTATGGGAAAATTAAATGTTCGTCGCTCGTAACCATTTTATTTCCATCCACCATATACACTCATGATCAGATAATAAAAAGAACGACTTGTAGGTTATATATATGTTGAATGTGTGTGTGTGTGTGTGTGTGTGTGTGTTTCACGTAGGACGCGATCGCTTCGTCTTCGTAGCGAACAAGAATGGCAGGAAGCACACCGTATGAGTAAAAACAGATTTAATTTGTATGCACTTCAAGGATCATACATGCAACTTGCATAAATTTACAAACACAAATGAATTAAAATTTATACATGTTGTAAAAATCCACGCTAACTGGATTTTTTCCAACTTATATATAGTAGAAAAATTTATTTAATTTTTAATATGTGAAATTATTGAATGTTTTCTAGCTAACTGTTCCATTCGCTTTGAATTTGTGAGCGAAATAAAAAATCCCGCTACAAAAGCGTTTTGTCGCTCAATGTCATTCTCGATGCGAAATGGGATTGAAGATGAAAGTCGTAGCGCATTGATGTTAATTAGCTTTATTGCATTGTGCAAGGTTATGTGTGCGCGTTTTATTTTCGCTGATTGATTGATTGATAATTTTTGCGTTGCGAGAGGGCGGCGCCGGTTGCAAAAGACAATTAGTTTTATACGTGGCGTTGGGCGATAAAACTATGGAGACGTGCCTAATTCGCGCGCGCGCTTTTTTTACTCTCGCGCGTATTGCGTGAAATTAAATGATTTCGTTTTTCGATTTTTTTTCTCGTTCGTCTCTTTTGCTTCGGCTTTGTTTTGTTTAACAACGCGTTAAAATTATACAATTCGAAGTCAAACGCATTGTTTTTTTTTTGAGGCAGCTTCCTTTGCCTACGAAAGTAGAAAAAAGTTTAATGGAATTAACATTTACATCCGAAATAACATCTTTAAATTGTTAATTTTGTAAAAATAACGCAATTTTTATGTTGTAATAATGTTTTTAATTCATTTTAATGTAAATTTGCTTGATTTCTAGCGCTTATTCATATTTGAATGCATTTTTAACTAATTTCTATTGGACAAACTCGATTTTTTGTTAGGATGAAACAATTTTATTCATTTGTTAATAAATTTCTCCAAAATTATCCATTTTATCTCAGCAAATTTGATTACAAGTAATGTAAACTTTAATGTCGTGTCACAGAAATTTTCCTGTATGATGAAGATTTTTCAAGTTTTTCATTCAACGTAATAATTAACTATGAAAATGTAATCAAGTATGCATAGCTCGTTGAAAATATAAATCATTAAATAAAAAATTGCTTGATTTCTGTTGCTTATTCAAATTTCAATGCATTTTCAACTAAAAGATTTCTTTTGGACAAACTCGGTCAAAGCAAACAAAGTGTTTGATTGAGTTTAAATCTGCATAAATTGCTTTGTACTTTGATTTCATATAAAACTGCATTTTAAAAAGCGCCATACCTTCTCAATGCTCTTGCAACATAAATGCTAGTTAATTGAGTTTAAATTTGTGGAATTTTTGTAAAAATAAAGCATTTATTCAACATCTTCTAGTTGAATGTCACGCCTTCGATAGATTATCAATGCAAAATGGCAAATTTCTCTTAGATAAACTTGATCGAATCTAAACTTTACTAAAAAGTTGATAAACTTGCGTACAAATTTGCGACAAAAAAAAGTGAACATAAACTTTGTAGGCCCATTTT
Source organism: Adinopsis sp. GC000173 (assembly GCA_030264715.1). Lineage (NCBI taxonomy): Eukaryota > Metazoa > Arthropoda > Insecta > Coleoptera > Staphylinidae > Adinopsis > Adinopsis sp. GC000173. The sequence goes on from JARJDW010012158.1 coordinate 51,235, forward strand.
TTTGTTTCACACGTGTCGCTTTTTTGCTAGATTGAAATGCGTCTTCGTTTATTCAGTTGAAACTTTTTGATTTATTTATTAGCAAAAATTTACTTTTTGCCTCCTTTGATGCGATGAGAATATTCGGCCGGTCTTTATTGGAATAGTTAAGAGATTCTTTTGTCATCAAACAGCTTTTTCAATACAGTTAATTTTTAGGCTGCTAAAAAATTATTGCGAAACTCTAAATGGAATGAAATATAGATAGTTATAAATTTGCACGATTTTTGCTGGCGCAAAAAACATGGATGGATCATTAATTTGAAAAAATACGGTTTATTTTGTAAATCGTCAATTTTTCTATAATAATAATGATAATAAAAATTACATCCATCATAAATAAATAAAAGAAGCATTATTTATGAAGTGTGTTCTCACTCAACATTTCTGACATCAGTGTTGTTATTTTTTTTTCTAATATAATTTTTAATGTGTTTATAGCCTCGAGGCCCTTGAAGAGCATTAAAAAAAAGTATTAACTACGGTATACTGTTAAGCCAACTTCCATTCAAGTGCGAGAGCGCAGCACAGAGAGAAGAAACAAAAAAACTTTTATTCGTTTTCTTCATTTATCGCAGGAATAAAAAAAACTCGCGCTTTTGAAAAAATGTGTTCGGCTGGAAGATTTTTATTTTTAATTGTCTTGCGGTTATTTTTCCAAAGTTGAATTAAGTTTCGAATGCGGGTGGCGACGATGTAAAAAGAGGAGGGGAAAGGAAAAAATCGTTTTCCGCAATAAAAGCTTTATTTCCTTTTTAATAATTTCAAGCCGAATAAAGTTTCCATTTTATTTTGCCCTTTTCGCAAATAAAAACGCAACAATCCCTTCTTTCTCGGCCTGTTTTTTTTTCTTCTCACATCGACACCCGTAGAAAACTCGAACGGTTAATAAATTATATAATAACTTTTAATCAAAATAACGGCTTATTAGCATTTTTTATATATTCTGACTAAACATTGTTTTTGCATAAAAACGTGCAGTGTACGTATCGGATAATTAATTATACAGTTTAAAGTAAATTATACATTATAATCATTTTTTTATTATGAAATCTGTGTAGTTTATAACAAATTGATACTAAAAACAACTTTATTAATCGATGAATATTAATAAACATTGCCATTTCTTGTTGCGAGCATCCGTGGAGCGTTTTAATAAATTGTTCGATTATTAATATTGCGCAGAAAAAAGACTGAAATCAATTAATGTTAAATTATGTAAATTTATTGAAATATCACAATAATCTAAGTGTTAATTATTTAAAAATGATTTATTTTATTAATATTTTTCAACATTATCGTAATTTATGTCTCCGTGCTAATTAAAAAAAAAGCGTTTATGATTTATAATTATCGTACAACACTCATTCTCAAACATAATTTTCTCCTCGCACTGAGAGAAGAGGAGAAAAAAAGCCGTTTTGATTGAATCATTAAAACGTATTAGCGAATATAATATTCAACAATTTATTAATTATTTGTTTATAGATGAAAACTGTTAGAGCTGTAAAGGTCGTTAAATCAATCATTGCATTTTATTCAGCCTTGAACAGAATGCAACAACCAACGCGCGACCAATTATCTATCGGAAGTAAGCCGATCTAATATTTTCGCGCAAAATCATTAAAGTTTTATACATTATTGTTGGTAGGTATATGAATACGGTACAATTACAATGTTTAATGTTTGTACGTTCGCTTCGCTATTAAAGAAAGTTTTTTCAGCATTCATAATCTGCTGAAATTGTATGCATTTTGCTTGTTATAGAAAAATAGCAGTGCACTCTTTAATAATAATAATAAACTTTTTTAGCTTTTAGCATAATTATTTATTTTCTGTTAGAAAATATTTTTGCGCGAAATTATTAAAATTTTATACATTCTTATGCAATGCAATTAGTTTAATGTAGTTTGATTTTTAGCATAATTATTTATTAAAATCTGCTGAAATTTTGTGCATTTTACTTGTTTCTTATAGAAAGAAAGCAGTGCATTCTTTAATAAACTTTGTTAGCTTTCAGCATAATTATTTATTTTCTGCTAGAAACTTAATATTTTTACGAGATTATTGGTATGCACTGCAATTAGTTTAAATCAGCTAATATTATTTGATTTGTAGCATAATTATTTATTGAAATCTCTTGAAATTGTGTGCATTTTACTTGTTATGGAAAATAAGCATCTTCAATAATAAACTTATTTGGTTTTTAGCATAATTATTAATTTTCTGCTAGAAACATGTCGATTTTAATATTTTTGCGAGAAATTAATAAAATTTTATACATTCTTATGCAATGCAATTAGTTTAAATCAGCTAATATTTTTTGATTTTTAATATAATTATTTATTGAAATCTGGTGAATTTTTGTGCATGTTGCTTGTCTTTTAGCCTTTAGCATAATTATATATTTTCTGCTAGAAACATGTCGATTTTAATATTTTTGCGAGAAATTATTAAAATTTTATACATGTTACCCAAGTAGAAATTCAAAATTGAAAAACATTGACACAATATTGAAATACAATATTAAATATTGTATTTGCGTTGTAATGATATAGGTCTCTAGATTGAGCCAATATTGAACTCAATG
>JARJDW010012161.1:0-20260 GCA_030264715.1 Adinopsis sp. GC000173
CGCAAAGATGGAGAAAAATGCAAATTTTTAGACACCCTGTAATAAAATAGAATGTGTGAACGTTATAAGAGTGAAGAAAAATAAGGAAAAAGTATTATAATTAACCAATAGGATTAATTCTCTTAACTAACGGTTATATTATACTGATTAGTAGTTTTACACAATGAAATAAAGAACTTATTTAATATACGGTGATAATAGAGTCAAAGAGAATATATTAATTAATTTGAAATAATAATACAGTGCGAAAAGAAGGAACAAAAGTAAAACGGTATAGTGGCGTAAGTCTCAAACTGAACGGAATTCTCAAATTTTACCTGAGCTCCGATATTTAATGCACTTAGTTTTCTCATTTACATGTTTTATGATGTTCAATTTGAGGCTTGCGCCATCGTAGTATCGAACGCATCTCAAAAAGAAGGATTTCCAAGAACTGCATTTTTTCAAGACTCACCTTATCTGAATTTAGACCCAAAATTTAGTCCTCCTTTTTGAGATGCGCTCGATAGTATACAAGTACAAATTGAAATTATAGAATTTATTAATTTTGACAGATTGAAAATATACTAATATAACTTAATTTAAACATGTTTGGGCACCGTTTCAAAGGATAATATTAATTTATGGATATAATAAGCTGCAAATATATAAATATATCAGCGCAGATATAGTAAAACTGCCAAATATTGACATAATAGCGTAGAATCGTTTTTATCTAACATCTGCATCTAATTTTTTTAAATAAAATTTAGAAATTCCGTCGAAATCCATTAAGCGATAAACACGCTAAAAATATATCATTTCGCGCTGGACGCGCTCCCGCCAACAAAATAAAACATAACGAATGCTGCTTTTGGTAAACAAGTGTATTAAGCATATACAAAAAATATATTATATTATATCCACTTTTGTTCGCAAAAACTTGTGAACGAATGCCTTTCAAAATTGCTTTCATCCGACATCAAATTAAAATTTACGACATAAACAAGCTACTTCTAATCCCACTTGTATCTTAATAATAGATCCAATTACGTTACCAATAAACAAATAATTTTACTGCTGACGGATATATGTGTAAACAGACAACGCATAAATGTAGGTGAAAACATTTTATTATTATAATATCAAAACGCTTTTGATTATAATTTACATCAGATAAACAGCCTTGGAATTTAATGAAATTGTTGTCAACTAGCATAAAATATTAATTCCGATTTTAATTGGCGTTGCTTGAAAATACAATGAACTGTTGAATTATTTACGTACACAATTACAATAAACAAAAAAACGTGTTGATGTTTATTTACGTGAATGTTAAAAAAGATAACGATTACTAACAAAAAAAACTTAGATTTATCATCGTTAAACGCGTTTTATGGTTAAATTAAAGGTTAGGTGTTATTTAGTAATAAATAATGTTGTGGAAATATTTGCAATCTTATCTTATGTTGATGACTAAAAAGCAACGCGCACGACAAAAAATGCATTCGTCTGAGCGTTTGAATTGCACTTATTAAATTTATAAATATGAATATAGCACTGGCAGAGATTCGGTGTTTTTGTATGTCAGTCTGGTGCAATTTATACGCGCGCGATGTTTGTAGAATAATAAATCAGCAGCTCATCTCATAGTCGCATTCTTATTGACAGATCCCCGCATATCGAGCAGTAATAATGGATTACTACCATCGTTTAGTGAACTACGTCGGCGATTACATGTTCAAGAAGCAGCCGCAGGACGACATCGTCGAGATGACCAGCAGTCTCGACGGCTATTTGAACTTTGTGTGCCGGGTGGTGAATTGGGATGATCCGAAATTAAGTTGGTTGACCTTTATATTTTTGAATGCTGTATACATGTAAGTAGATGAGGATGATGATGCGGCGACATGTAATTTCTCGTTCGCTTCTATATTTACATACGGCACGCATTCTCTCATTGCAGGCTAATTTTGTATTACGAAGTGAGATTCTACTGTTGCGCCTTCACCTTTGCCGCATTTCTATTATTCCTGGATTATTACGCCGAGTCGATAGATTTTAAGCATCAAAAACGCTACACTTCCATTCAGCAAGTTAGCGCTATTCTAAGAAATATTTTCGCACATGTACACGCTCTCAAACGTGATAATCCATCAATGGTGGGTAGTAATTGATGATTTCAATTCATGATAAATGCAAACTTTAATACACGCACGCTCTGAACTGCATAATCATTTAGATTTGATTAAAGTTTAATAATATACAATATGAATTTTGTTGTAACGTTTTTTCAAAATGAAAGAAAAAGCAAATTCAGGTTACACAATTTTGCAAATTTTGGCCCGGTATCAAATCTTTGTACAAAAAAGTGCAGAAAATATGCAAATTTTGCATTTTATCAATAACAAAGTTTCATTTATTAAAATATTTTAATTTTATTCCTTTTGTAACAAAATTTGCAAAAATATTGTTGCTTATCTCTACAAAATGTCAAAATATTGTATTTTTCAAACAGATTTCTCATTTTCTGGTGATTTTGTTCGTTATATTCAATACAATTTCTCAATATTTTGGATTTTATATTTAAGTTTTGGTTGGTATATTATAAATTTGAGAAACTTTAATGAAAAATAATGTAAAAAATCGGAAAAATACTAAATTCGGTTATTTATCAAATTTTTGTTAAATTTGAATGTAAAATAATGTAAAACGAAAAGCTATTTGTTGAAAAAAATCAAAATTTCGATCTTTTTTTAAAAACTTGATCAATATTTTTGTAAATTGTATTAGAAAATGCAGACATTTGAGACATTTAAAACACAAAAATGAATGAAGAAATGTAAAAACTTTGTCCTGCGATATAAAAATGTTGTATTATCAAACCTTGGGACTAAAATGAGAAATAGATAAATGCTATTAATTTTACGCCTAAAATTTATTGTCAATTTGTCTTGTCGTTTTTAATATGTTGCATTTGTTATGAATTGATAAGATTTTATGACAATGTATAAATAATGATAATTTTGTGTTTTTTGCAGTTTTGTGGCGTCATGGTTTCCTTATTCTTAACTTTAAGTTTTATTGGACGTACTCTTCCTGGGAAAGCATTAGGTTACATAATTTTACTTGTAATATTTTTTGGACCAGTTTTAATTAATTTAATACCAAAGGAATATAAGGATAAGGTTAACCAATTTCTTGCATGTGTACGAAATTCAGAAGGTATTAGATAATTAATTAATTTTTGTCATAAAATTTTCGTTACATCAAATTTCATTTACTTTAGGAATCGTCGCTGAGAATGAATTAATTCCATTCATTTCAAACAAGGATTTTAGTGCGGAACGTGACGCCGATCTGGATAGCCTGCTAACAGATAAAACTCAAGGTAAGGGAAAATTTAATGTTTGGTAACCGTGCGAGATAAATTTGAATATTGCGATCGTCGCATTTTACTATCTTGCATCATTGCTGTGTAAGAAAATTCTTACGTAAGTTTATTGGTAAACGATAAAAAACGGAACAAACAACGAATTTTTTACTTTATAGATAGTGGAAGTTATGATATAAAATCTATTTTCTGTCGCAATTTAGCGTCTTTGTTATATAATTGTTGTCGTTTGGCGCGGCACAAAGCAATTCGGAATTCTTTTCCTAGGATTATTTTTAATTGAGGATAAATTTTACTCGTCGAAAACGTTGAACTATATTGAACTAATTAATTTTTGAAAACAATTATAGTTTTTATGGCCCATTTAAAATTAAAAGCTGCACTAATGACGTATTGATCCCTAATCTCATAAATTTAAACTATTTTTTAATAATCAATTATAAAAAATAATCAATAACTCAATTTACTGCTTTAAATATTTGAATATTGCCAATGCCAACAAGTCGTAATTGCAAAATCAATCCTTGACTTTAGTGCACATTATTGTTTCATAATACATATACATATAAAATATGAAATAATTTAATTATTGTAAATGCAACATGTTTCAAATGCACAACAGTATTCCGTTGATTTTAAAGCTAAAACATTTTCACTTTGTAGAGTAATGCGCTTTTATTTAAAATAATAACGCTTGAAAAACTATATCATTCAAACGTCGTTCATCGTCTTTGATGTAGATTCGGTATTACATCGTTCAACAGCTCTCTCCATCAATCAAATGCATGATTTCCTTTGCAATATCAGCTTTCAACTTCATCCATATAAACGATTATGAACGTAAATATGTTCTTTTTATATACTCGCATAAAAACAACATGAACAAATCTTGCATTTTTCTAAAAAAATAGATTTTCATCAAAATGTCCTAAATCATTTATGGTTTAGCTTAATTTTATTTCTCGGGTAAATTTCAGTTACTGAAACCTACAAGATGAAAAAGATTTAAAAAATAACTGTCTTTTTCACCTTCTTTACTGTACAAAAATATTTTGGCTATAAAATCTATCAAATCATAGCAAACTTGTGATACTACCGACAGTAACTCTGCTGTAAATTGAGAAAATGCTTATATATTGTAATTCAATGAAGTATTTTTATCGTTTTATATGCAGTAGAACTTTATTTAGAAGTTAAACAAAACATGTGTAGTTTAATTTTTACTTAGGTTTTTAAGTAATAATGATAATAATTTATGTTTTAGATTCCATAACAAATTCTTTAATTAGTGGAATAGCATCGATGCCATCTTATATGGACGCTGATATCGTAGATGATATAGAAGAAGATGATCTCCTACCAAAAATGACAACGCGCCAACGTGCTGCTGTTGATTACTCCAGTGATTCCGATTCCGAGCATAGAAATATGGCATTTGATTCCGCACATTTTAATAAAGATAGTTCTAGTGACGACGAACAGTACACTCAAGGTTTAAATTTCGCGGATAGTACAGATAGTATGCCATTACCAAGTAGTATTCCAAATTTAAGCCAACAGATTGATTTGGTTGGTAACATTACAGCGATGGGTTCTAGTATATTGAATGTATTAAAGTCAACTAGTCAAAGCGCACCTGAAGCTACTAAAACAACTAAAACTAGTAAAAAAACAACTAGACAGGATAGTGATAGTGATTTTGAATTTATAAATACCGAAGATGCAGAAGATACTTAAAGATTTAACTGTATTATTCAAAATACATATAATTTAATTTTGTGATATTAATATTTTATTTTGGAAATATTAAACAAATGGTAGTTTTTAGATAAGATTAATTTATTGTGTTTTACCGTTTGACTTCCTCATCATGTTCTTATATTTGTAACTATTTTAACAAAAATAAAGTCTATTTCGATGATCATTCTTTTTCTGGCGAATCGGCACATTCTTCTTTTTCTGGCGATGAATTAGCAGATGATGCTTTTGATGGCTGCATATTTATGCGCTTGGGTAGAACAGATTCAAACGCCTCTTTGAAGCTTTTCCCTTCGCTAACCCGTAATAAAATCTCGAAAACTAAAACAAATTATAAATAGTACGATTTTATTATCTTTAAATGTATTAATTTAATGAGTTGTTTTTTTATATGAAATGATATTTTATGGCAATTTTATTATTAATACCACTACTTACTATTTGAAATTAGAATATCTAATTTTGCAGCAGTAGCACATAAGGGTGGGAATGAATCTTCTCAAGAGGAGGTTTTTTTGCGCTGCTGTGCGTTTTACTGTTTCTTATGGACTATCGGTGGTTTAAGGTGTCTTTATTAACTATAAGGTATAAGAAAAGGTTTTGTACGATGATTCCTGAATTCGGTTGCAGTTTAATAATGAAAAAAAGTTAATGCGAAAAAAGGAAACAATAAATTCCGCATAATTTCAATCAAAATTATTATGATTAGAATTTTCATAAAATATGATTTCAAATTAATAAAAAACACAGTGTGGATGTCTCAAGCATAACTCATGTTATTTATATTTAAAAATCTAGCATTCTTATTGACTCTAAATATTACCTTGATTAATTGTAAAAACTTTCCGATGTTGCATTTGAAAATATTCGCCTATAGGAAGTTGTCCATGGGCAATACCTTCACTCAACGCTTTATTATAACAAACTCCCTAAAATTAATAAAATATATATTACTATAAAGTTCCCAATAAAATGATTTGATATTACTTTATGTGCATTATGATCTACAAGGCCCCCTATAATATAAATTTTATCATCTTCTAGTTTATTAATAACATTATCACTCTCGCTTGTTAAATATACTAATTTGTGTTTAGGAAAGACTTCTAAATAACTATTAGAGTGAAAGTTTATATCCCAATGTTGATATCCGTTGTGCTTTGCCATCTCATCTTTAGATCGTCCATCGAAACTCGTTAAATGTAATTGCATAGGCGCTTTCGACCTTCTATTTTCTGTATAAACCCTCAATATTTGTTTTATTACCTTTCCCATATCCTAAAAAATTTAATTTAAAGTCACATTTACTAAAATTATGTATTTACACACCAAACCTTACTAATCATTAAGTCGTCAAAGCTTAAATCAATCGCAACACCAATTTTACAACTGCTATGTGCCATTTTTGCTTGTTTTAGTTGTTTTCTACTAGGTCCAATATCGATATTATTCTTTTTCGCCTCCATTAGACGAATCTTTGTTTTCAGCCTCTCTTTGGCACGTTTTTCCTTTTTTGTTGCTTCCCATTTTACCATTCGCCTATATTTTTTTAATTGCGTTTTCGTCAACTTACTAACTTCAACTCCATTAAATAATATAGGATTTCCATGCTCATCTATCGTTGGAAGACTATCTAAAGGAAACGGATCTTCAAAATTGAGGTTAGGTTTTTTCACTTCCACATCTTCCTCGCTGCTATCTTCAATTTTTCGTTTATTATCATTTATATCATCCATTTCTAATGAATTATATATTAATCAGATAATATTATTCAAATTATGTATTAAAATTTTATTGAAACACTAATTATCTGCAACGTTTAATTGAACACATGGTACTTGTGTGATGAATGCAGTCAAAATGAACACGTATAATAATTTAATAGTATATTTTTACATAATATTTGCTACATAATTACTGTACAATTAAAACTGTATGTTAACTTTGTTGAATCCTCTTTGCGCATAATCTGAGCCTTGAGTTCTCTCGGAAACTTTTGGATATTCTGGATCGCCTGGTAAAACAGAAGGGCGGCTTCTTACAACGTACCAGCCGCTTTTTCTGGTCCAATCATTTGCATTGTATTTAAAGTAATAATAACCAGCATATAATAATCCAATTCCCATCAAGAGCTTTCCAGCACAGTATCTAGCTACGGCAGCATTTTCGTGACCAAGTCTTGGTATTAACGCTTTTTGCAGATTATCTAATGGTGCTCTATATACTCTGCGAATGATATTAAAGCGTTCCTTATACAATTCCGGAACGACTCGAGGTTCATTAGGTGCTAATTCCTGATCCTTCAACCATTGAGCTCGGAAGGCCCTTTCAGCATCTGTCATACCAAATAAACGTTCTCTTTCCGTGACATATCGGCCAGCAATGCTCATGGGCTTTACGCCCCCAGTTTCGGATGATTTGACCATCTCAATGCTGGAAAAACGTTAATATTTAATCATATTTATTACGTAAGTTCAAAAAGTTACCTTTAAAAACAAATAGGTTAGAACCGAATCAGATGAATGTCAAGAAGTACAAAATCAACAAAATTGAATTAATGTCTATAACAAAAATAAATTACAAAAATCAAACACAATGAAATTAAAATATATATTTCCTTTCAATACGATAGAAATGTTTAAAAATATTGTAATAGAATATTTTATTGTTTTTGGAGCGTGATCTGTTGGCAATTTTCTAAAATATGTGAAATGTTATAATGTTGCTATTGATAAATAGATGGCGCAAAACTCATTTTTATTTAAAATTTACATCTTTTTGTTATTTTTATACGGATTGCTTAGAATTAAAGTAAACAAAATCAATTTTTGGTTATTTCTTTATAGAAATTATCTTTTTATTGGGCAAAAATTCAATTTTTAAGTTAAAATTTAAAGCCAGTCTACATATAAATAAATTTTACTTGGATCATTTTAATTCAGAGCTTTCCATATGTTCACATTGATTCGCTATTTCTATGCTCCTTAATTTAATTTAAATAAAATAATTATACAACAATAAAATAAAAAAACGTATAAATTATATGCAAATTGTTATGAAAATAATCGATTAAGTATATAAGAATCAATAATAGAAGTTGAAATCCAAGAAAATTACACTTGTGCCAAATGGAATCGTTTATTAAATTAATTATTATAATTTTCTAGTAAAATAAAATTAGGTTAAAGTCTACTTATTTAACATCACTACACTAACTAAGTTCATATTTCTATAAGTATATTGCGTGCTATTTTTTCTACAACGTGTTCATAATTTTATATCTAAAACGCTATGACCTCAATTTTTCCAAAAAAGCAATGCTTCACCCTTCATATACATATGCACACGAAAGGAAAATTTTACTTTCAGAATATGTGTGTCTTACTTTTAAAACTATTTTGCTAATCATCAAATTGGATTCTTACATGAGAGCGAGAACGTCCGCAAAGAATTTAGGTTTCTTTTTTAAACAAAAACGAGCTTATTTATTTGAAAAGCGTTGATACATTTAAATTGCATTTAAACATTTTCTATTTTTAAAATTAGACTCTAATAAATTCCAAGTGGAATTGTTTTGCTTTTCGATTTAAAGTAAGATAAATTTTATGCGATTATCAGTATAAAATATGAAGTTTATGCATAACAATAGTAATACTTGAGCTGAAAATTAATGAGCCAAGTTCATTTCATTTATTATCTTTTTGGAAAGTGATTGTTTAGAAAAATATTTAATAATATACACATTATTTGACTATTGAAATAATACCTTACAAACGTTGCTAATATGCACCAAATTTTTTTTTGGATTCATTTAAGTATATGAAAACATTGTAATATATGTTTGGGTTAAGATGCCTAGTTTTATAAGTATTTAAAATGTTAAATCCTGTGATATTTATTATTCTTGCTTGTTTACATTAATTCTAATATAAATAATTCTAAATAAATAATCGAAATGTAGGTAGCATTTAATGCAAATTGGAGCATAATTACATGTCTTCTTCACTTCTTACAACAGTATGCGTTCTCGTAAGGGAGTAAAAACGTTACGAAATTATTCTCCAGCACATTGTAAAGATTCATATAGGACAGCTTGATGATAAGACGAAGAATTCGCTATATAAAGTGTTTTTGAAAAGGATTAGCTTATTTTTAAAGAATTTGATTATATGTTTAGCACAAATATGACCTTGTACTAGATTTTAGATAGATAAAGCAATATTGAAAACAAAAAATTGTGAAAACCACAACAACGACGACGTTATGCGTATGATTCAACTTGTACGTGTGTATGATCTACAAGTTGTTTATTGCGCAATGTCACATCGGCTGCAATTGGTCGATGCGTCGGGCAAATGACAACGATGACACAGGAAGCGTGTTCTCGTGCCGGCTGGTAATCATAATATTTTCCATCGCATTAATTCATTCTAAACGCCATAATTTGTTTATTTTGTTGCTATGGTGCATCGATGACAACCAATAGTTGGTGTAATTCACTGCGGCCAATTACAATGAGCTCTTTTCAGCATTTCATGCTTGCATTTGTTGAAATGATATATAATCTTTTTCAGATTTACAGTTTAGAATTCGTAATGTTTTAATTTAATTTCGTTGAACAGATTATATAATGAAGAGTAAATCTACATAAGATATTAAAACATAATTTGTATAATAATTAGTAATTGAAAGATCTAACTTTTCGGACCTATATTGTAACCATTATCATCATCATATCTACTATTAGAATAGTAATACATTATATATCATTAATAATTAATAACACTAATTAAAATACCTAAAAAAACACTTAGACATGTAGGTATATAACAAACATGTACGTCCAGATAGACAAAATTTAAAGAAATATTATATACATATCGCGTGCATCCAAATGAATAAAAATATATAATACATATATGTACTAAAATGAAGAATAGAATACGTTTATCTTAACACGTAAGTGCAGACACGTGGGTGGCTTGATAAGTTTGAGCAATTTTTAAAACGGTGCACCTTTTGCACTTATCGAACTTATTTTTCTTTAGATACATCTTTTGGAAGAACGCACACAAAATTTCATACATATTTATTCATTAGCTTAGGTTTGCGATTTGATTGAATGGGGAAAAACGTATTTCCCTTCTTTGAGTGCGGATTCATCTCTGCCAACCCATTATTTTAATTGTTTTTTCATTTTCTTCGTGTTTTGATGTATATATGTTTTATCTACAATCATGAAACGACACCTTCGATCCACTGGATTAGGTCAAAATAACTCTAAACCTGCAGCCGAACATGTTATACGGTTTCGTTTTTGCTTAATTTTTTAGCAATCGCGGCACCCCTTCTTTTAACAGCTTGTTAATCTGTAAATGATGATTTAAAATAAGATACTCACAGTACTAACAATTTATGCAGCTTCACTCATTTATCCTCGATCACCATATCATATAGTTTTTCAATGATATGTGGCGTAAAGACAGAAACTGTGCGACAAGGACGGTTAACATCATTTGTGCTCATTTGACCACAACAAACCTTCTTAAACCACTAGGTTATAGTTCATATTGATAGTGAAGATTTACCAAAATATTTTACTAGTTAATTTTTAGTTTCGTTCGCCGATTTGCCCATTAAAAATAGTATTTTATTAACAATCTAAATTGGTGTTCATCCATTTTAACAAAAATTACATGTTTTTTCTGATTCAATTTAATGTTAAATAAAAACTAATGAACAAATATGCATGAAATTTTGTGTGTGTTCTTCCAAAAGACGTATCTAAAGAAAAATAAGTTCGATAAGTGCAAATGCTGCACCGTTTTAAAAATTGCACGCACTTATCAAATCACCCATGCATGTGTTTAGAAGGACGAATGAACATACAACTGGACGATTAAAAGACCTCAATGGCAATGAATTTATATAAAATGAAAATATCTACCAAATCTCATTAAAAATACTTTTGTTTCATTAATAAATGTCCTTTCAATGCATTTCATGCTTGAATGCGTTGCTGAAATGATATGCAGTACATTTATTTTTTTCAGATTTATAGTTTGTGTTTATTTAGCAATTTTAATGTTTTAATTTAACTACTTTACAACAATAGGTAAAACACATTTTTTCATTTTATTATACAAGTATGTGAAAAGTTATTATAAATAGTAAATTAACACACGATATTAAAACATAAATTTTATTTATTATCTGTATATTTCTTAGCCTGATATTTATATAGCAAGTGTAACAGTTTTTTAAACATTCATATACGAAATTAATTGTTTGTGTCATGATAACGTTGCTTTCTCATTTACTTTTGAATTGTTATACAATTAAGTAAAAACTAACACACAAAAATGGGGCAAGTTGTTTAACAAGGTAAAGCCTGTATTTAGGCTAAATATAGCTATTATTATGTCACTTTGATACTAGTAAAAAGGTAAAATTTGTTTCAAAACTTCCATATTGTATTAGATTTTTAGCAGGTCTAATATTGATTTAAACTAGAATCCATAGGTGTTGTCATCACTTAAGGAATCACGACGAAAAACATTTTATTAAAAACAACAATACTTAATAAAATTTGAATAGAGGCCATCATCAAAATTAAAATTTTGAATCAATGGCAGATTATATAAGTACATGTACCGGTGAGAAAATACTTAGGTATACATTCATCTAAGACTAACTGAAAAACTAAAAAACTATTTTTTAGATAAATAAGTCAGCTTATAAATTAAATGATTAAAAAGTAAGAATATATAAAATAATAATTAGAACATATATATTTAAATAAAACTGCTACCAATCGGTTAACTAATTTTTAATAAAAAAAATTGTAATACATCGATATCCCATGTTGTAAAAGTTTTGACAAATTTTTAGAATTTGGTCTCTGTAATTTAATTTAAATTAAGATAATTGCTACATATTTTATTTAAAAAACTAAATTCAAATAGAATAACACCTAAGCCAACAGAAAGTAGCAATTCTCTTGTAACTAATTTATTAGTGGAAAGTGCTTGCGGGAATACTATTGGCATAGCTATCTACCCAATGCAATAGTCTATGCCGCTAAAAGGGTTAATATTAATATTAAGGGTTAAAACAAAACAGATAATTTGATCGAAAAGAATAATGCCAAAAATATTAAGAAACGTCAAAGAAGAAAAGTGTAAAACATTTCATGCGCAACGAAACATGAAGATACCGGAAAAATAATTTGAGCACTAAAAATGAAAATATTTTTCTAAAATGTTTTTTGCGCACAGGCAGATGTGATGTCTCTGCTCTTTGTTATGTCTTGTAATTCTAATCCTATTAACACAGATTTTACAAAAAATGTAAAAATTTCAATATTTAATGCTTTATTTAATTATTTTGAATACATAGAACCAATAAAAGACAAATTAATCAGAAATTATTTTTAACCTGTAACGGGTTTCTTGGTGGTGGTGGTTGGGCGCTTTGTTGTATGATGTGTAGAAGTATGATGTGTAGTACGGCGTTTGGTGGTTGTTGGTGTAGGTCTTGTAGTAGCTTGCGCAGCACGCTTGGCAATTCCGTTCTCATGATCAGACTCAGCATCAGCGATTTGGCACAAGACCTAATAAAAATTATTATGTACAATGACAACAAAAGATATGCAGAAATAATTTAATACTTACCAAAGTGGCAATTAAACAGATTACTAATACTTTGTACATGGTTGTTTGGTTATTTGTCTTGCTTTGGATGCAAACCAATGATGCTAGTTTAATTTCATGATGCGCTTATATACCGATGTAAGTTGAATAAAAAGTATGCAAATTAGCTATAGGTGTAATTTCTAACGATACAAAAAATGGCTTAATTTATAATGTACATTATGATGATTTTTTCATTGAAGCTAATGTAGTTTAGTTTGAATGAAATGTTTATGTAACATTAACGACGGCCTTAACCATTGTGAGGTCTCGAACGGCATATCTTTGCGAGGCCTTTGCCCAGCAGCCGATTCAGCTTTGTCATGAAGGAGTATGGTTTGGACTTGTCCATGGGGTTTTTCAATTAAGTCAAATATGGGCTTCTTTGATGGCAGACCGGACGATTTTGGCAAAAGGGCATCGATAATTGATTTTTATTTGAATAAAAGTCTTTAATAAAAACGCTGCGAACTTATTCCCCAACACAACAAAATAAAATCATCTGTTCCACAATGCAGAAATATAATATGTGAACATACAAAAAATGCTTAAAAGACTAGTTTATGCCTTTACAATTTCAAATTTGTACTAAAGAATTTCAAATTGAAACTAAACAATTTCAAATTGGAACTAAACAATTTCAAATTCGTATTAAACAATTTAAGATTGGAATGCAACTTTTCTTTGAAGTAAGTAACACACTAATGAGCATTTTAAACTTTTCATGTATTTTGATGTGGTCTGCACGTTTATTAAAACCAGTTTTTAGGTTATGTTCGTTATCATAAAGTTATCGATAACAGATCGGTTAGCGTTAGATAAATGCTAGTGACGAGAATATGGACATTGGTATGACAAAATGTAGAATGCAGAATGTAGAACGAATTGCGTTTTGATTTGAACTCTAAATTATAGATTTAAGCAATGCTAAATCAGCAACATTATATCTAAACATATTTATATTATGAGCAAAACTGAAAAAATCGTAAAAGAAACATTCATATAACTAACAATAAGCAGCATTCCTTTAGTTGGTTGCAGCTGATATGACATTGCGCAATCAACAACTTGTAGATCACACATACGTGTACACACAAGTTGAATCATACATAATGTCCTAGTCGTTGTCGTCGTTTCAACAGCTTTTTTCCAGATTTACATCGCAACGCGTTACTCATTCGCTGTTGCCGTTTTCCAGCACATAATAGATGAAAGTAAAACTTCCACAACACAACACACAACACGTAATGCAAACATTTTGCAAATCGATTCGTCGAATAATCATTTAATATTCCAGAATGCGATATTACTCACTCGTTGAGAAATTCGTGTAGTTTTAATTAACAACAAGAACAACAACAAGTTTTTTTTGTTGCCGGTGGTGGGTTATAATTATCTGAACGAGCTTGGCGAAAATCTATTTTTTCTATTTTATTTCAGATTGTTGATAGGGATATTACTGTATAATAAGGCAGCTTGTGCCACTTTTAGTTGCAAATTTTTCATATATTTCTTCTGTTTTCTTTACATGTAATTATGTACATTTGCAAGATTTATAAGATGTGTTTGTTTAACATATTTCTGTCGTAAAATGTGGCAATTAAAAATTGTTGTGTCGCAATAATTGTGATCGATAAATAATGGGTGAAACGGAAACCGGGTGGAATGTGTGTGTTCGACATATTTTGCGGTGGCTGCTTTATTTTTATGTGAAACATTTATGCCGCTCATAAATATACTCTATGGTGTTAAACAAAATAAATTGTTTTTCTAGCATTTTCTATGCATAGTTACTGTTGCTCTATTTTTTTCACAATATTTATTAAAAATATTGCTTTTAGTAACTATAATAATGAAACACTTCTATAATATCTTATAAAATTTGATTAGGACGGGAGTTTTAGTATCGCGCACATGATTTTCCTACTTACATATTTTAATATGTTTCAATGTTCGAAACATTGCAGATGTATAAATGAAACTACAATGTTCAACACTTCCCTCAAATGCTTCTTATTTAACACAAATTTTTCCATTTTAAATTAGCCAAAAAATCTGTCTTATAAAACATTCTGTGTCTTACGAATTGCAAGAGATGTTGCATTCTTATTCATCTTAAGGGGTTTGACTGTATTTGTCTTCTAAAAAACCATTGAAATTTAAATTGGGAAGCTGTAACTTTATTCTATGTTTGTACAAATATGTACTTGAAAAGGTGGATCTACTTCCCCTTGCAGTAAACCTTTAGACTGATTTTAAATTAAATAGATATATGTGTTTAAATAGCTTATGTACGGACTATTATTATACTAACCCTTCATACGTTAATCTTTAATAATATTTTACATAATACTGTTTATACAATAGAAGAAAGGGACTACTGTGTATAAGGGTTCAATAAGTATCTAATTTAATGTACGTCTACCTGTTAAAGATATTTTTTTAAAGTAATGTTAATAGAGCATTGTTATTGGGAAGCTAGAATCTAAAACAATAATCTTCCATCTTCTTAATGGAAAGGATTAATTTAAAATAGCCAAATATGAATTTAAAAAAAATTTTAAAAATTAGAATTTTTCTAGAAACTTTTGTGTTGATGTCCTAAATGTAACATAAAAAGTCCACTTATAATTTTCTATCTCAACCAATGTTAATATCATTATACTCCGAAAAGCAATATTTATTTATTTATTGATTGATTTGCATAGCATTCCTTGAAAAATATGTTTTGGCATTGCTGCCACAATGTACTATATGATTGAAATTGTAATCTACCTTTTAAAATAACAATCAACGGCTTAAATTAAGCAGTCCATCGTAACTATGATACAAAGATAAAAGTCGCTGCTTTCAAGTACAACTTGCTCAGAATTTTGAAAGCCTTTTTTCTTAATGTCTTAAAAATATTACCTACCTATTGTATATTGAAATTATAAAAGATTTGATTGACGTTTAATTACCCGTCTGGCTATATTATATCAGGCTCGCCATAAACCATAACCCATATAATAACCTACCTCACTAACAATTTTACTCCCCCTACGATAAGCTGTCGTATATTAATCACATTATTAATGCGTTATTACCCGAGGATGAAATTGATCTATTATTTTAATATAGAAGTGAATTGCCTAAAAGCTAATATGTGTGGTTAACATTAGCGATATTAAACTGATTTTATGTGCGCGATAAAGTTCACTCTAATTATAACATTGATTTTTAATGTTTACATGCTAAAGTCATTTTCATTTATAACGTTTTTATAAATTTAAAATTTTCGACATACATACAAAATCTTTTGTTTTTCTAAGGAGTAAAAAGCAGCTTGTCCTTCACTTCATGAAGAGTTCCGATGTCATAGTTTGCGACCATTATTGGGGATCGTCAAAATATTTTTTCTAATTTGGTAGTAACTTTATCAACAGGACAAATTTGATTGATTTCTGACGAGTTATCGATTTTAGAAGCCACCTCCCAATTACCAATGTCTATATAGTCATCAATGAGTCAGAATTTGATTTTTGTTGAGACATATTTCAATTTGTTTCGAACGTTTTTTTCTGATTATGTTTCGTTTTCGTTTTGTAAGCGATCTGAGATTCGAAATTATGTAAAAGTAGTAAATGCAAATTTTCAACGAATCAGCATTACTCCTGATTAGCGACTGGTTTGATCGTCACCTTAATAGTTCTTAACTAGTTAGAAATATCTTGATACATCTAACTGACGCGTCAGATTATAGGATAATATTCGTAGATTTCTGATTGATAATGAGACAGAATTACCCTATTAGTACATAGTTATTAAATTTGTTTCGTTTGTAAATGAATTAGTAATACCAAATCATTATCAAAAAAACTTTATTTAAACTTCTTTTCTATATAAAATTTCAAAACAAACAAAAAACATTCGGAGCTGGCGGACACCTCGTAAAATTATTTAAAGAGTGTAAAGGGTTAAAGCATCCAACGATAGAAATAAATCAAGGGTTGTGTGTTTGCAATATATAAATAGAGTAAAAACGCTACCTTTTAAATATTATTAGTTTCAATTCAATACATTTATCACTATGTAAGAAAGGTAATTCTATTTAATAAAATCCGATAAACGCTTTAGCTCATCATCACTTTCAATTCAATTTGCATCGAGTTACCTATAATTACATAAGGAAGTAAACAAAATTCAGCAAAAACAATTTAGTAATGTAGAAAATTCGCATTTATATAAAGGTATAGTATAGTGTAGGTAGGTAGTGTATTCGACGATAAATCTAACATTTTCTCTCCCTTATTGTTCCACTTTATATATAATTGCTATAAGACCTAGAATTGATATTTTCATAGCTAATCGACTCACACCACATAAATTACATTGTAAACTGCTAAACGTCATAATATTGTAATTATGCCACATATTTACGTAACATAAATTTTCACTTTACTATTTCGTTTGCATTATTTAATTAACCCTCTTTTTTATTATTAGTAGTATTTTTGCAACAATATTTTAGGTTATCTTGGAAATCATTTGAATGACGTCGTACCGAAGATTTATTATAATAATTCAAACATAATTTTACTCATTTTTCTTAATTATTTCGACATAAATTATGCCGCCTTCAATATATTGTTTTCCTTATTTCCCCCCCTTTTCTGGTTATTAAATTGTATTTTGCGTGTGTATGGACGGTTTTTTATACCAACTTCATCCCTGTAATTTTATGATAGGAATGTTAATGTTGACATTTGACATACGCGACATACGTTTTCTAGATAAAACATGACATTATTTTAAAATTTTAATAAATTATTATGTACCGTTTTAATTATACGTTCCAGTACTCCAAATATTAAAACAAAAGAAGTTAATTTAGCAAAGTAACAATTTAATGTTAACCTAAATATAATTTTGATGTAATGATAATTGTTTTACTTTAAAATAATGATTGTTTTTTGGATTGCTTGTAAAAGATAAGGAGTAAAAGATTACTTATTTTTTTACTAATTATTATAATACAGGGTGCGCGCCATTCATTCGGTTGATGTCGTAGCGGAGCGCTAGTGGTCTCGTTTGACAGAGGGGACCTTAAAGTTTTGTCGTGACGCAGTTTAGTCGCCTCAGCCAGAATTATTGACCCCTGGTGCATTGAAAAAAATAAAGTCGCAGTGACATTGAATTCGGACCGGTATGTAAACATGTTGCAGGATTTTTTTCCACGGCTAAATGAGTTGGACTTAGGAGACAATTAGTTCCAACAAGACGGTGTTCCTTCAAAACAGCCATCGATGCTCTGGAAGTGTGTGCAATTGCACTGTCTTGTTGGTTAGTTGAAGATCTACGAGAAAAAGTGTAAGGAAAGACCCCCATTAAAATTTAATTCTAAAGTATTTCAGTGCTTCAAAGTGAAATCGGGGCCATAGATCACGAGTTATGGGGTTATTTTCTAACGAGACGGTGTAATGGCACACACTTTAAGAGCATCGATGGCTGTTTTGAGGGAAGACCGTCTTGTTAGAACCAAATGTCTCCTTATATAGCCGTGGAAAAAAAAATCTGCACATACCGGTCCGAATTCACTGTCACTGCGACTTCATTTTCTTCAAAGAACCTGAGGCCAACAATTTTAGTTGAGGCGACTAAACTGCGTTAGGACAAAACTTTAAGTTCCCCCCTCTTGAACTAGACCACTAGCGCTTCGCTTCGACTTCAACCTTATTAATGGCGCGTATTTTAAAAAAGGAAGTTATGCTGCCGCACCCTGTACTAGAGATGTACAAATTAGTAATAATGAAGGACCCAATGGGATCCACTTGGGTAAGATAGGATTGTTTGGGATGTAGGTTGGCTTAATATTTTACATAATCATTGGAAAAAATTAATAATAGGTGAGAGGTATTGAATGGAATGAGGTAGAATAGTTGGGGATTTCAAATAAAGATTTGGGAATAGCTGGAATAGATATTTAGACATATCTCTATTGATTAATACACAAAAGGCTAAGAGGAATAATAATGAATACCCCAATCTATAACCGTAACTCCTAACGTTTCGAAGTTAATTTTTTCATTCTCATCATCGAGGGAACTGGAAACGTTGAGAATATCAATTATCATATGAAATATTAATTATTTTTCCGTTTGGGTTTGTGTAAATCAATTAGTAACACTAAATCATCATCAAAAAAGCTTTATTTAAACATTTTTTTATATAAAACAACAAAAAGTTACAATACAATTGGGACGACATTTTCATCAAATTAGTTTTATTTTTTTGATTCCAACGTAGCCCCAGTTGTAATTGAAGTATTTCCTTTTTATTCCTTCCATAGTGTTGAATTAAAAAATACTTGTTTATAAAACTATATATTTGAAAGCTAATATTCAACAAAATTGCAAATCTTAAACGTATTAATGTAAAGATGCAGTTGATGTCGTTGATGTGTTTATATATAATAAATTTGGTAAGTTAAAAATTAACACATGCGCAGTTTGATGAACGTGCATTTTCATCTGTGTCATATGTAACGGTCGTATTGTGTGTTTACTAGTTTGCTAGTGATAAATATCCATCGGTGTTTTGAGTAAACATTGCATTGCAGGTGAATTTGGGTACGTTTTAATTAATCATAATATGCTAGATTAAAAAAACTAATTTATTAAATTAATTTTAAATATTTACATTTATTTGCAGGTTATATATTCATATCAAAAGAATGGTTTGAAGCATTGGTAATAAATTATGTGAATTGGTCAACAATTTGATTTGGTCAAGATTACATATAATTGTTTAAGTAATGTAATTATCTAGTTACAATTACATGTGCAGTTATATTAATCAATTTTGCGATGAGTATTTTTGTTTACGTATTTAAAACAAATGGTAGATACATATTTAACTAGCTTTTAATTTTTTTTACTAAAAAATTTATCCATACCCCAATGCAACGATCAAAATTGTTTGTCAATTTGTGTAAAAGGTGGTATGGACGGTATTAGTCAATCCTTAATACATTATACACATCTCAATATAAATTAAAAAAATAAATATATGAAAGCCTCTTTATAAACAATTTAATGTCGTTAACCATTTTTTAAAGTTACCCTCGTTTTCAAGTTATTTCAATTTAAAAAGTTTTAATTCAACATGTTAGAAAAAGACTAATTTCTACCATTCCTCATTTTATATACCTAATAATTAAATATTTTGATTTATCAACAGTTGCATTTCCTTTTTTGCACGAAGGAAACAAGTTGCTAATAAATACACCCGAATGGAAGAATATAGATAAAGAAAATCAGATTTATGCGCAGGTTAGACTCGAATCTTACAATTTGACTCAGACAGAATTTTCAACATCCATTATCTATGCAAATATAATTTATATGAGTGTCGCTTTTATTGCAGTTCGTTAAAAAATTAGTACAAAAAGTCTATTTTC
>JARJDW010012163.1:0-11589 GCA_030264715.1 Adinopsis sp. GC000173
AAATAAATGTTTAATTGTGAATTTAACAAAGTATTTCAATAGATAATAATTTGTTGTTCCAAACTTAGATCATTATTCGATGATTACTAATTCATTCAATAAATATACTTAAATCATCTATAACAATTTCTCTCAGAAAATTCGCATTACTCTTGTATTAGAACATGGCAAGTTTTCATAGCACCCCATTGAGAATCATGTAAATTAAAGATTCTCTAAATAGGGGTCACAAAAAAGTTGACACCAAATAATAATTACTGTTGAATTTAAATCCTTTTTCATGCACATATACTCTCCTCGGTTTTCTAAAACGTTTAACTATTAAAAGAGAACCGGAATCATAAAATTTGAGAAACACTGATCTAGGTTTATTTCAATGTCAATAGGGAAGCAAAAATACTAAAACAATTTGGTTCAATATTACAATTTTCTGCTCTAATTAACTTACAGGTATTAAAAATAGTTAGAGAGGTTTTGCCACTATCTAATAACTTTAAAATTAAAATTGCATTCATAGACGTGCATTTTTTTTAATCACTTGGCACTTTTAGGCACAAAAAGAGGGTGCGAATAAAAAAAAAGATAAAAACTAAGCTACATTTAATTTAATATCAATAGAAAAGTGAAAATACTTAAAAAATCAATATAACAACCTTCTCCTCTAATTTACCAATAGATAAAAGCTGATATTGTTCTACAAAAAATCTAAGAAATTAATAACTGTTATATTTATATGCACATGTATTTTCTTTAGTCTTCTAGGACTTATAAATACGAAAAGAGATCGTATATCAAAAAGTTTGAAAATCACTGATTTATATTTAATTTGATATCAATTGGGAAGCTAACATACTTATAAAAAAACAAAGTTATATTGAGTATTACAACCTTCTCTTCCAATTATCCAACAAATAAACTACAGGCTGATAATTTTCTTTTATTGATTACAAATGTGTACTTTACAATGATGCAATAATAAGTAAAATCTAATTATGTTGGTACACCTGTCACATACTATAGACGTGTGTGTACGCGCTTTTATTTATTCTAAACGATAAAATTGCTCTTTTTTATTATCTGTTGACAAAGCTCTTGGAAAAATTACTCTCGCCTGGTTATGCTACAATATTTATACGATCAACATCATCAATATTACATAAACATTTAGAGCCGAATGCGCAAAAAAACAATACACACACATATATATAGGAAGAGACGACAAAGAATAATTGCGAGCAATTTAAAATGGACGCGCTATCAATTCGCTTAATAAACAACATCGATTAGATCAATTTTTATTTATTAGAGTGATCGCGTCGTGCGTTATAAAACAAAAACGGCGTGCGCTAATTAATTAATTGGAGTACCTACGTCTTTATTGTATCAAATACTATATCGATGGATACAATATAATAAATGTGTGTTAAGGTCGTTGCATTGACGCGAAGTGAAAGTCACTTGGTGGTCTTCCTTCAACACAACAGCGTACCGAAATGGAAAGTTCATGCGTCTGCGAGTTTTTGTTTGTTTGTTATTTTTTGGGAGATTTTTGGGAAGCGAGAAAAATAATTTTACTTATAGATCATATCTTATCATGCGTTGCATGCGCACACATATTTTCGTTCGAAATCATGACATTCGCGCCTTATCTAAATCTCGAAATTATGTTGTTGTCGACGGCGATGTCATCGTCTCAACGACGACCCGACTCGATTTTTATATTTATATTCTTTTATTTTCGGCTAAATTATTCAAAAAGGAAACTTATTGAAGGAAGTCGCTGTGGATTTATTATTTAGTTGTTAATCAGTTTATTGTGTTGTATATATGTGTGCGTCGAATAACCACTTCCTTCCTTTTTTCCATACACTCTACTAACAAATAAGTTAAATAAACAAATTCGTTAATAAATCCAATGCGACAATTTGTGGAAGATCGGTATATGTACGCAGTTCATTCCAGGGAACTGTACGAATAGTGGCATTAAACTTATAGAGAATCATTTTTGCGTAAAAACATGAGGTAGAATCGGTTCAAAGTCCTCTCATTTCCGATGTTCCTTTTTAGATTTCGATCGACTGTCTTAACTTAGAATTATAGACAGAATTTATTAATGCAGGCGTGATACCCAATATAAATGAAAATGGTATCGAGGGTCTTGATTGGGCTCTAAGATAATATAAAGCAATTCAACCAAAACTCTTACTTCTAAGAAAAGACAGTCGGTCAAAAACTGAAATCGGAAATAGGAAACGGGAATAAGCTCCCAGATGTTTTTCTCTTCGCTGCCTATCTACAATAGATCTTTGTTTCAAAATGCCCAATATTCTAATTATCATGCACCTGGTAATCCGAACCGCAGGGTATACAAATGACGAGTCAAATTTTACAGACTTAGAAAGTTGTACGAATAGTGAATCATTTTTCCAAGAAACGTCCTTTCAGGTGATTCGTCTCTTTTAGATGTATTATTTCTTACAGTTTATTTGCACTAGATTCTTTTTCTGAAAACTCATCCAATGATGTCTACCTTAGTTTAT
Organism: Adinopsis sp. GC000173; assembly: GCA_030264715.1. NCBI lineage: Eukaryota > Metazoa > Arthropoda > Insecta > Coleoptera > Staphylinidae > Adinopsis > Adinopsis sp. GC000173. The sequence continues at coordinate 2,541 of JARJDW010012163.1, forward strand.
GACTACGACACCCTTCAGGTGTATTTTCTCTTTACTACCTATTTCCAATAGATCGTTTCTTTAAACACTTATCCAAATTTGTCTGCTTAAGGTTACCATCATGAGACCATGATGTGATACTGTTCAAATACCAACACTGCAGAGATTTTCTCATTTCCAGGTGTTTTTTTCTCTTTACTGCCTATGTAAAAAAGATTTTTTCTCTAAAAGATCACCGAATGTTGTCTGCCCAAGCTTACAACTACGTGGCCACAAAGAGTTACTGTTCACATAGCATCCCTTCAGGTGTTTTTCTTTTTATTGCCTTTTTGCACTAGATTCCTTCACTAAAACTTTGCCTTATATTATCTGCCACAGCCTGTGACCATGTGGCGAGAAAAGCCTGTGATATTGTCCTGGTAGCATACGAATAAAAATTCAAATTTTATTTAAAAAAGTTATACGAATAGAGTATGAACAGCATGCGCAATAAATGTACTATATTATTAGTGAAAGCAAATGATAAATCATAAGCGTCATTCACTTTTATTGCATCAACATTATGCATTTCTATTAGGATTAATTTATATTATTTCAATTCTAGATATATTGTATGGCCATATAACACCGAAAATATTCCATGACGATGAGCACATCTACGATGCACTCGACAACTTTACAATACTATGCGAAGGATCGTGGCCGCTGTCGTGGACGTTTCCCAATCAAAGCGTACGCATGCATCACCAACATCATTTTCGGGCGTCACATCTAATTGCTAATTAATTTTCCAGTCGAGCTCGACGTATGAGATACACGATGTCGAATCGAAGCACGGCTACATGTTCGCCTCGTTATTCCAATTAAATAATGCATCGTTTCTCGATACCGGCTATTACGAATGCATCGAAACGAATCCAAAGAACGCCAACAACCAGCGTCGAAGTGAGGTTTATATTTATGTACGAGGTAAGTTGAACGAAGCGCGTGTGTGTTTATATAAGTTATTTAATTCGATCTAATCAATAAAGTGAAGTTGGTTTTAATACAATCAGCTGATAATGCCAATTTGATTAGATTTCGTTTTCATTTCTCTGACTATTTACCTATTTATAAACGAAACCACCCAAAACAATCATCTAAATGTAGCAATCATTAGTTTGAATTTTGGCAATATCAGTTTACATGTACCTACACGTAATTTGACTAAAAGCTCTAACTTGGAAGTTACAATATGACAAATTAGACACTAAGTGTCATGCGAAGGCAACTCAAACTTGCTAAAAATAAATAGGTAAATGCTCTACTAAACAACAAAACGTGCTTCAAATATATAGTTATCTAAAACCCAATGAGATTTATAATAGTTTCTCATTATAGTGCCGACTATTTTGTACGCCAATTTGATTAGATTTTGTTTCTTGATTATTTATAAAATAATTAAGCCATCCAAAACAATCAGATATCAATTCCCAAAATGCATAAATAAAATAATGTTAATACATACTCTAACATCGAAAATAAATTAAATATTGAATGCGTTGGAAAGGCATCTTATGACTATTTTGGTTTTTCGTTCATTTTATAAATTAAACCACATTCAGCTATCATCCACAGGGCTAAAATAAGACCATAATCCCTAATTTATTAAAGGATTTTTGGCAATATGAACTTGCACGTACGCAATTTGACTAAAAGCTTCAACTTGTAAGTTACGAAATGACAAATTAGATACTGAATGTGTTGGAAAGGTTCAAATCACTAAAAAAATTAAGTAAATGTTTTAAGCAATAAAATACCTACGTTTAAAAAAGATTTCAAAGACAATGACTAACGCTCAATTTATTTCAGGAATTTCTAAAATATGAGCGTACATGCCACAGTTTGACCCTGATTGTCTTGATAAGCTTGCTCAAAAGCATTAAAACTACATCAATAATTAATTATAATTCCAATTTCTAATTATAGTACGCGAAATTTTGTAATTTCTATTATTTGGCTGAAAAGTTAGAAAATGACAAATAAAAGGCTTGGAAAAAAGTCCAAACTCACTACAAATACATATGTAACAACAAAAAATGTTTGTCAAAAAGAGAATTTAACTTTTTAATGAATTCTTATCATGGGTAGATAATATTTTGTATGCAAATTTTATTAAATTTCAATTTTCATCAAGCCAAACCCAAAAACATTTCTAAATTATGAACTTGCAATTTAGAAAATACCAGTTTAGACACAGAATATCTTCAAAGCGCACTGTCCAAATTTACCCAAACTACCATTTTTTTTTCATTAATAAATGAATATTTTTTATAGATGATGAGCACTTGACGGTACTAACCGACATTGCAACAATCGGCTACTCATCCGAAGACCGTGAAGTGGTGATACCATGTCGGCCAACATCACCCGATGTTACAGTGCGCCTGATGAAGAACAACATCAATGAATTGGTAAGTCGTTGCCATCCATCCATCCATATTATCGCTTGCTTGCTTCATCATTGCTCGGTTAAAAGGAATTGCATGCACACGCTTAATGGCCATGCTTAGCTTTTGTGTATATATAATTACGACTTTTTAATTCACGCTCTTGTATATAGTGACTAACGTGTAAATTTTTGCGCACACAATATCGTTACTAAATTAGGGTTACTATTGGGAAAAGGTGGCAACTAATGTCTGGCTTCCGGATGGTGTTCTTGTCCGATTTAGTAATTTCGTTGGCTTTACGCTAGAAAGCGGGGAAGAAGGGTTTAGCAGCGACGGGATCTTTGAATGCACTTTTGAGCGCGATGGTATTGAGGAGACCAAGAATGCATTTTTGATATTTCAGGGTATGTTCATTTTTTCTACTACGTCTCACTAATACTACTAATACTAATTGGTATTTACATGCGACTGTGCACGTTTGTAAACATATAAATATTTAATATCAATTACATAGACTTGTACACATCTGCAATAATATTTATTTAAATCTAAGTTGAGTGCAAATAAAAATTCATTTAATCCACCTGCGATTTGCCACAATTTTAGTTAATTTTTCCGTTGCAACACACATTCGACGACTGATAAGATTTAAACGTTTCCACGAAATTTTTACCCACATACTTTTATCGCAATTTGTCAAATTTGATAGGTGTATGCAGTGCCGGATTTGCAAATAAGCTAAACTGTAAACTTAGGGCCTTACACGAAAAATATTTTACTAAAAGTATTTCAATCAGATATGGAAATTGTATTTCCCCAAAAGTAACCGGACTGATATATTGGGAAGAATTTTGAATCTATGACAATACATTCGTCGTTTTTTCGGAGATTGCTGATTTTTGTAAACAATCTATGTGCAAATTTTCTTTTTCACTTGGAGAAAACTAGCAAAGAAACGCTTTAACTGCATGCTGTTTTCAAATATCAGCCATTTCATTGAATGGCGAGGAAATACAAAAAATCATAAAAAGGTAACAAGACTTTCTACACCAGGAATATTTCTCCGATGTATTTAGGAATGTTATTAGATATATACATGCTTGGACGAAATATATTCACCCAATATAACATTACTCTGATTTTTTGGGTATACTCACGTACATTTCCATTTTCATATAACTAGGTCCATCCAGCCTGATTCAAATTTTGAGTAAAAAAGACAGAATTAACTATATAAAATTAAAACGTCATAGATTCATCTTCAGTGTCATATAGAAAAAAATTATTTGTTTGTGATAGTCGCTGAAATACAGGTTAATAAACTAAAAAGTACCAGTTTCTTGTTATCTAATTTGTCACAATGTATTTATAAACTTGAATGCATTATTGACCTAAGATGTGTTAGCTTAGAACCTGCACTGGGCATAGAAAGGTTTCGCAATTCAAAAATTCATATGATTCATCTTCAGTGCCATATAGAAAAGATAATTTATTTGTGAAAGTCGACGAAATAATGGTTGATAAACTAAATAGTACCAGTTTCTTGATATCTTAGTTGTCAGGCTGCATTTCATAACCGTAATGGATTATGGGTCTAAGATATGTTCGCTTTGGACTTAAATTCGGTTTCGCAATTCAAACATTCATGTTGCATGTTAATCGTACACTGCATGTTTTTTCTTTCCATGTGGCGATGATGATTGTTGATAATCCGTTCAAATTCTGAATTAAAATTAACTTGTTACAGATACCTTACGATCCTAAAATCGGTTTTATCTTGCCGATAAACGAAATTTCCGAATTTTACGAATTTTATAATTGTAATTTTACTAAAGGCAGCACCATACAGGAGATTTTAGTATTTTTTAATTATATGAGTAAGTTTTTCTTTGATTGTATGATGTGGTGGCGGTCAATTAATTGTTCAAGTTGTATATCAATGTTGACAGAATGCAAATAGATATTTGTGCGCGACTAATTGCCATTGCGACGTTTTAGCGTATACGACATCCATCGCTCAGCCGACGATTATAGATCAAAACATGGGGCATACGATCATTGGCGAGACCATTCACTTACAGTGCAATTTAGTGATTGGGCACGAGAATAATTTCAGCATTACATGGAAGTTTCCACCAAATTCTCAATACCAGGTAATGTCATCATTATCATACGCATATGTGATTCTAATCCATCGCGATAATTTTCTTAGAATTTAATGGCTTTTTTGTCAGTTTTATAGCAACGAGTTAGTGGGATAAGTCACCAGATTTCACTAATAATTTTTAAGCACATCAATTTCCTTGTAGTTTTTACACAGAAATACTGAAATAATCGCGTTATAGAGTTCTTTTCGATGTTAAAAATAGACATTTGCCACACATGGTCAATAATGGTGTAACATGCAATTGCAACCTTCTTCCCTAACACACCAGATAAATATCACAACGTATGAACAACTCTTATGCAAGTGCACAATAAACGTGATATAAAAAAGAAACAAATGATTATTAACCACGTGTAGCAAATTTCTACTTTTAACATCGAAAAAAAGTAAAAGTATTTTTTATCTCACAGTTTAATTTGTGCATTTTTATAAGGGTTGTTCACACGTTCCAATATTTATCTGAAGCGATAGATAAGAAGTAAATACACAAATTAAAGTGTAAAGTAAAATAAAAATCTACTTATTACATTATTATTAACCGCGTGTGGCAAATGTCTACGTTTAACATCGAAAGGACCTCTATAATATACATTTTTCAGTGCTTCTAATCGTAAGAAAAACAACAATATAATTGAAACGTATAAAAATTATAGGTGAATATGTTATGACTTGTCCCACCAAGTATAAATAACAAATGTTAGATATATCGAATTGCGCTTTATTCAAGGCCAGCTGCCAAGAATTGTCAGTCAACATGTTTTTCAGCAATGTCTTTTTTGCAAATTTACTTATCAATAGGAAATATCAATATTTATATTCACATTATATTTTTGCTGCAACAATGCGTTGCGTTATAATAAAAATAACTGAATGGAACCAACGTAGGTTGATATACTATAGGGTAACGTAAATACATATTGATAAAATCAAAGGATTTTGTATGGATACAATTGGTTTAATTTACGGCGAAACAAATGTTGATAATTTCGGTTTGATTGCTTCCTAACCGAAGGCGGCCCAATAATTAGCTGCCATCGAATATTTTAACAATCTGACAATAAATTATTTGTGTGTTTGTAAATTAGCCGGCGCGCATCAATCAATCGGATTACGTTCATTTGAATCATACGTACTACTACAAAACGTTGGCGATTTACAATGCGACGAAGCTGGATGCTGGCAACTATACGTGTCTGGTGGAGGACCACAATCACAACAAGAACAATCAAAGCATTTTTGTGCCCGTTTACGGTTAGTGGCAACTACTTATTCTATACGGAATGTTAAAGAAGTATTAAAAGTCCTATTTTGATCTCAAATTTTGATTTTGCTTTAATTATCATATCTAAGTCTAGTGAAAATAAATTTCCAGACATAAAATGTGTAGCTTTTTGCTGTTTCTGGAGTTAGAAATAGCTAGGATTAAAAATTGTGATGTACCTGTCTGAGATCAAATTCAAAAACTCGTTGGAAACTTTATTGAAAATCCCTTAAAACTAATTCAGAATCGTTGAACTTTTATTTAAGCAAATATGCCTTTTCGAAAAACCTGGAAACTTGAAAAGCAGTCATGGCTATTTATATTTGTAATTTTTGAAGGAATACTCATGTTTATGATTTTCTAAATTTGCTCAAAAGAAGTCACGTCAATCTTTAAGTCAAAAACACCTGAATCACCTTCCTCTCTCAGCCTTTATATACATTTCGATGAACATTCGTCGAAAATCCTATAGAACTGGGCCTAATTTAGAAATGTTGAATTTTTACTTAAGTAAGAATGACTTTTAGATGAAACGGGGTAAAAGCAACCATTGTTATTTATATCTGCAATACTTTCAGTTATAGTCATTTCTCCCCTTTTCAAATTTGCTCAAAGAAGGTCATGGCAAAATTTAAACCAAAATAAATCTAAACTTCCCATGTCTATATACCTACATTTTGATGTACATTCCAACGATAGCTTCAATTTAATCCTAGACAAATCATCATCAGACCAATGAACATATTTCTTTAAATCATTTCTTATAAAATACGTGAAGATTCGATACTTAATCAACACTTTGTATTGTGAAAGTGAAACGTGTGGAATGAGTTTCGCTTTTATCGAGGCGTTTACCGCAACATTTTTTTCAATACATTATTTATTGTTTAGATCATGATGAGCATTTCATCAATCTCACCGAGGAGAACGGCGTGTACAACATAACGCAACGGGCCGGCGAGAAGGAAATTAAGTGGAGAATCGATGTACATGCGCATCCCATCACAAATTTGAATCTAACCTGGTACGTAAAATACATACAGTGCGTTTCATTCAAAGGTATTATACATAGAAAACGTTATCTATTCCTTATTCTCCCCTCAACTTCACTAAATTCTCTCTTAATTTCCCCTGATTCCTCTTTCAACTTTCTTTCATTCTTCGTTACAACTTCCTTTCATTCCTCTCTCAACTTCTTCTTTCCCTCATTACTCTCTAAAATTTCTATCATTCCTCACCCCAACTTCCCCTCCCTGGTTCTCTTAATTTCCCCTCATTCCTTTCTTAACTTATCTAATTCCTCTCCTTATTTCATCCCATCACTCTTCTTTCATTAATAGAGTGAGACTAGAGTAAAAATTACGAGAGGAATAAAGAAAAAAAGGTCAGTAGAGGAATGAGATGAAATTAAGAGAGAAATGAAGAGTAGTTGGTAAAGAAATTAGGAGTAGATTATAATTCCTATGTATACCTTTGAGTGAAAAGCACTGTATATATCTGAAAATACCGCTGCTTTTTATTGCCTGCTGATGATGGATGCATCATTGCGGTTTTTAAATGCAATTTTATTTATTTTAAGGTTCGACAATCACAACGAAATCATCTACGATGAGCGTAAGCGCAAGTACGACATCACATCGACCAGCACCGAGACCGTATTCAGCATACACAACATCCAGATTAGCGATTTCGGCAATTATACGCTGCGCGCTGAAAATGGCTACGCGATGACCGAGCTGAAAGTATTTTTACATGTCACAGGTAACGACCACCGAGACCGGCCGTTTTTTCCTCCTGTATTAGAGCTGCCTCGTCGTAACGGCGCAATGACATTTATTATAGTACAGGCTGTCACGCGAAATTGAAAACTTTGTCAAACGTAATAAATTATTTTTGGATAGCAGAGCGTACCTATAGCAATTTTAGGAGGGAATTTTATATCTACAATTTAATGGAAAATTTCTGCTTAATGAACTTGTAATAATTTATAATTAAATAATCAGGTAGATTAATTAAATGTTTACCAACTATTGGAAAGTTTACTAGATAGTAGTAGGGAGCGAATAGCAATTTTAAAAATGAATTTTATACAATTTTATGAAAATTTTCTGCTTAATGAATTTGTTTATCGTTAGTGTAGAAAAATTATAATAAAATAATCGGATGGATTAATAGACTGTTTACCAACTACGGAAAAATACATTCTGGAAGATTTTTTGCATGCGGCAGGATCAATAGCAATTTTAAAAATGAATTTTATATTTACAATTTAATGAAAATTTGCTGCTTAATGAATTTATCGCTTATCGTTAGTGTAGAAAAGGCATACAATAAAATTATTGAGTGAGTTAATAGACTGTTTACCAACTATTGAAAAGTTTACTATTGTACATGTGTATGCTGAAGGAATTATTTTGGGAGGGAGCGAATAGCAATTTTAAAAATGATTTTTTAAATTTTATACAATTTTATGAAAATTTTCTGCTTAATGAATTTGTTTAGAATAATAGTGTAGAACAATTATAATAAAATAATCGGATGGATTAATAGACTGTTTACCAACTACGGAAAAATACATGCTAGAAGATTTTTTGCATGCGGGAGAATGAATAGCAATTTTAAAAATGAATTTTATATTTACAATTTAATGAAAATTTGCTGCTTAATGAATTTATCGTTTATGGTCAGTGTAAAAAAAGTTACAATATAATAATTTGGTGGGTTAATAGAATGTTTACCAACTGTGGGAATATTTACTATATATGCATGCTGGAGATTTTTTAATTTTATGAGAATTTTCTGATTAATGAATTTGTTTATCGTTAGTGTAAAAAAAATTATAATATAATAATCAGGTGGATTAATAGACTGCTTACCAACTATTGAAAAGTTTACAATAAATGCATGCTGAAGGGTTTTTTTTTGAGGGGAAGCGAATATCAATTCGAAGAATAAATTTTAATGGAAATTTTCTGCTTAATGAATTTGTTTATCGTTAATCTATAAAAAATTATAATAAGATAATCAGATGAATTAATAAACTGTTTACCAACTATGGAAAAGTTTACTTTGTATATGCGCTGGAGGAAACAGATTTCAAGTTTTTACGATGAAGTAAACTAGTTGTGCGACTAAATTAACTTTTAATGAGCTTTTTTTGATCTGCGAGAGCTTGACAACCAGCAATGTACAATAATAACTACGACTACT
>JARJDW010012166.1:0-22523 GCA_030264715.1 Adinopsis sp. GC000173
ATTTAAAAGTTTTTTGACCGGGGGAACTTTTGTTCAGGAGGTCATATACTATGACATATCAAAAATTTAGAAAATTTCAGTGAGGTCCAAAATCACAGTGTTTTGTGCGGGGTCCTTTTATACAAAATATGAGTTTGTAAAATGTTTTCAAATACAAATAGATCTAGGATTTCCAATTAAACTGCACACACTAGGAAAGATTGTACAAGCATTATTATACTTGTATTTCTAAAGAAAATTGTAGAAATGAATTTCTGCAAGTTGGCTAGCGAAGGGCCGAAAGTTAAAAATGTGGAAAATGATTGTTTGCTGTATTTCTTAAACAAAAGTTTTCTATATCGCCAGCGCAATCCAACAACACAGCCACATTTTTAGTTTACAAACTTAAATTTATCATGTGTGTTTTTATAAGTATGTTATCCAATGTATTGATCGAATGTTTAATATATATATATATATATATATGTTATTTTTACATTGCTGAAAACAAACTTCATAACTTGACAAGCTGAAAACGTATCAAATTACAGCTTGCAACATTTTGTAAACGACAGTTTTAGATGACAAGTGAGAAAAAATACGATTTTTAGCTGCGAAAAGCTTAAAATTGATGTTTTATTTATTACGTTTTTTATTTTGTGTTAATTTTTTTTAGTTAATCTACAATAAATTAATCAAATTTTAGTTTTAGATTTATGAATTTAATTCAATTTTATTTTTAATTACTTTTAATTTCTAATTAATTGAAAACAAACATTTTTTTTAACGACAGATTCAGTTGACAAGTAAATAAAATTAAGATTTTTAGTTGAAAACCTTAAAATTGACGTTGCGTTTATTACATTTTTTATTTTCAATTTTTTTAGTTGTTCCGCACAACCAATTAAATCTTCATGATATTCTAGTTTCTTTTCAATAAAAGCTCAATTGACAACAAAACAAATAAATAATCGATTTATGAATTTAATTATTTAATAATTATTAACGTACAAAATTACAGCTTCCGTCAATTTTTAATCGACTTTTTTAGTTAACAATTATGTAAAAATAGTAAAATGCATGAAATTGACGTTTGGTGTATTATGTTTTTTTATATTTGTCAATTTTTTTCATTAGCCTACAAGAAAATAAACTTTTATCAAATTCTACTTCCTTTTTTATTTATTTAAATTAAAGCTCGATTGAGAAGAAGACAAAAACATCAAAAAAATATAATAATTTTATTTTTAATATCTTTTAAATTCCTAAAAACAAACTTTATAAGTAAATAACAATAAGATTTTTAGTTAAAAACCTCAAAATTGGCGTTTGGTTTATTCTAGCTTTTATTCTTCTTTTTTAAATGAAAAATTTCGCTTAACAAGAAGCCAAAAAGATCATAGATTTACGAAATAAATTAACTCAATTTATAATACTTGAAAACCTTTTAAATTACAGGTTGCAACGTTTTGTGTTCATTTTTTTAGTTAATCCATAACAAATTAAACCTTTATCAAATAATTCTAATTCCTATTGTTTTTAACGAACCCTTGATTAACAAGAAGCCAAAAAAAAACCAATCGATTTATGAATTTAATTCAATTGTATTTTTAATATCCGCACAGTTTTGTTAAATGTGTCGCTCGCTGCAAAACTGCCGAATTGGAAATGATTGCATTTTTAATCGATTTGTTTGGCAAATAGCGCTACTGCTGCTGCACGACTATTTGTTTTGTTTGTTTGTTTGAAAAAATTGAGCGCGACGCTGCTCATATGTTCTCAAAAATGCCGTCACGTCGCCGGTAAAATTTATGATGCGATTTTGCTCCGGCGAAAAAAATTATTTTAACGCAACGAATTTGCCAGCTTTAGGTAAAGGCGCTTTCATCTTCCACGAGTGGCATCATCGTTGATTTATTTTCTTAGATGAAAATTCTTTTAGTAGTATAGGTGGTGGTAGTAGGCGAAATCGTATTACAGCTTCAATTTTCTATTGTTTTATTATCATGTAATAAGTTTTTATTGATTCGACGCAGTATTAACAAAAAAAATAAAAACGTCAGGCTGCATTTCAAAACAAAGTTTAGGTTTATCTTGCCAAAGTCACATGAATAATTTCGGTGGTTTTGATGTGCACAAAGTTGCGACATAAAAAATTAAAAAACATTTTATTGATATTTACGTTTGGGAAATTTCATTTACTCGAAAAAATTTCCAAGTTGGAAAATTATATTCTTTGCCTCAATATCGATTATTTTTACCCTCTGTCGCTCGGGAAAATTCAGAATTTGTTTATTTTTTGCCCGTTTTTTTATTATTTAAAACGTCAGGTGGATTTTGCAAACAAACTGCGCGTTTATCTTTTGGGTCTTTGATCCATTCGAACAAAAACCGCATTCATAACTTATTTAAATAAATGTATTTTTAATAACTTTGGAGACTTGTGCTCTGGATGACAATTAGATAACTTTATTTATAATTCTCAGGAAATTTAATCTTATTTCCATTATATCAAGAATAATAATTAAATAAAAAAATAAAAATATATTATTTTAATTAGTCCTGATGATGGCTGTATAGGCGAAATGCGCATAGATTACAGATAACAAATCTATAATTGAACTAAAACCAAGTGTTTTTATGTAATTATTATTCTTGATATTATGATAATAATGGTTCACCAAGAGGTAGCAACTAATATTTTAAACTTTCTTATTTCCATTCTTAGAACATATATTTTTTCTTGTTAACTGCACTATTGATTCTTAAATTATTGACATAATTTCATGACTAAGTAGTTAGTTTTGCTATTTTTTGTGTGTTTATGTTTGCATGTTTGTTCCATACGACCAAAAATAAATTTATAACTGATTTAAATAAATGTATTTTTAATAATTTCGGTGACTTGTGCTACTATTGAATTGGCAGGTATGACAATTAAAACAACTTCATTTATAATTTTCTGGAAATTTAACATTATCTCCATTTTTAGGAATATATATTTTTTCTTGTTAACTGTACTATTGATTCTTAAATTATTGATTGGTGTTGATGTTTTTTGTGCACGTTTGCTCAATTGGAACAAAAACCTAATTCATAACTTATTTAAATAAATATATTTTTAATAACTTTGGAGATTGGTGCTGCTATCGAATTGGTATGGCAGTTAAAACAATTATTTATAATTTTCGGGAAATTTAGTCTTATCTCGACTCTCAGCGATCTATTAACATTAAAGGTATTATCTTCCTGTTAACTTCACTATTGGTTTTTAAATTATTGGCGTAATTTCCAGCGGTTCGAATCGGAACCGACCCCAAAACTGAAAAAAAGCGCACAAAATTTCTTATACATCTTAATCAATAAATTCTGTTCTAGTAATTACATAAAAAACAGCAAAATTATTGATTCTTTCATATTCTTTATTTTTTCTTTAAGATTGTGCAAAATTTCCTATACCTACATCTTTGACATTAAGTTTCGTTTTTATAGTTATATTTTTCACAACAGATTAAGACAAATTATGATAGTTATCGCAATATTAAATGACACAAAATTCCCTATATATCAATAATAGCAAAATTATTGATTTTTCATACATATGCATATCACTGCATCAGTTAATAAATACCCAAATTTTGCAACAGCTTAAAAAAATTACGATAGTTATTGAAATATTGAATTTTAAATATATTTTGTTTAAAAAATGTACATATCGTGGTTTGAATCGAAATATTCTTTTTTCTCTCTAAGACCGCTCAAAATTTCCTATACCTACAACTTTATCAATAAATTTAGTTTTCGTAGTTATAATTTTCATAACAAATTAAAACAAATTACAATATTTATTGCAATATTAATTGAATTTTGTTTAAAAAAAAATTACGTATCGTGGTTTAAATTGAAAAATTCTTGTTGGTCTACAATCGCACAAAATTCCCTATACTATACATCTTTATCAATAAATTTCGTAGTTACTTAAAAAAAGCAGCAAATTTATTTTAGCCATATCACAGCGTCAGTTAATAAATACTTTTAATTAAAATAAATTACGACAGTTACTGCAATATTAAATGTATTTTGTTTAAAAAATATAGGATTCGTGGTTTAACTTGAAATATCCTTTTGTTTCTATAATCACACAAAATTCCCTATATATCACTCTCAATAAATTTCGTTATTACTCAAAAAAAACAGCAAAATTAGTTAGTCTTTCACGCATACCAGTGTTCGTTAATAAATACTTTTTATAACAGATTAAAACAAATTACGACAGTTATTGCAATATTAAATGTATTTTGTTTAAAAAATGTACGTACCATGGTTAAAATTGAAATATCCTTTTTTTTCTATATGATCACAAAAAATTCCCTATACATCTTTATCCATAAATTTCGTAGTTACTCAAAAAAAGCAGTATAACTGTTTAGTCTTTCACACATATCACAGCGTCAGTTAATAAATACACGTTTCACAACAAATGAACAAAAAAATGCGATGTAGGGATTTAAATTGGTCCTTTCTTCTCTAAAATCGCGCAAAATTCCCTATACCCAAATCTTTATCAATAAATTTTGATTTCAGTTACTCAAAAAAATAGCAAAACTATTTAGTCCTTTACGCATATCACAGCGTCAGTTAAAAAATTCTTTTCACAATAGATTAAAATAAATTACGACATTCATTGCAATATTAAAAGTATTTTGTTTAAAAAATGTACGTATCGTGGTTAAAATTGAAATATCCTTTTTTTCCTCTCTCTACGAAATTCCCTATATGTACATCTTTATCAATAAATTTCGTTTCGTATTCTTTGAGCTTAACCGAAAGTTACGCAATAAATAATGTAATAGTAGAGAAAAGCAACATTTTTATTCGTTGAATTGCGACATTTATTTGAAAATGTGCACCGCTGAGAAATAGGGTTCCTTTAACTAATAATTCAATCATCATTAAAATATAAACTGCATTATTATAAAATCGGAATCGACGATGCGAAATATTTTTAACGATGTAAATAAACGTTTTTTTTTAATCAAAATATAATTGGCAATGCACTCTCTTATATTATTTGATTATTTCAAATTTAATTACGACTTCATTGGTTGCTTAAAATATTGCACAACGTTACGATCGCATATCAATTATAAATTAATTAGTTTTAATGCAAATAGTCAATCTACATGCGATATATTAATAAAGTTTTCGATTTAAGTGGGAATTTGCAGGCTCAAGCTGAAAAAATTGGTTGTTATAAAACAACTCAAACAACTAAACAAAAAAACAAGTTTATTGGATTTATTCGATTTTATTGGAAATAAAACGCTTTGGTTAAAATAAATTGTTTTTATGCACTAATTTTAAAAGCAAATTCTGCCGTGATTCATACACACTCATTGTTTGATATCTATTTTTCCATACCTTTTTTTGCAAACATGATTACTAACAACAATGTACGTTTTATCATCACCACAACAAAATTTTATTTCATTTTTGCTTTCATTTCCTGCAACAACTATGTGGCAACGTTTAATTATTTTGCGAGCACGGTAAATGAAGATCTATGAACGCTTTGCATTTTTTCCCAACTGCGAATTCAGCAAGATGTGTGTTTGGCTCAACGAATTAAATGCCATTATATCCGAAAAATTCAAACATGCACGGCCGTAAAATGTGAATTAAGGCCGCAAATCGTAATGAATCGCCTCGCATTTCGCAGATTGCTACAATTTTTAATCATGCAAATGAGGCACGCTATACAATTAATTTAAAAAGCACACAGTGGGACGAAATTTTAGCAATATCATAAGTTATGTAACAATCTGTGACCGTGAATACGCTCACGAATGCGACAGGACAGGCATGAAATGTATGAGATTGCAAAGCATATATCGTCTTACTGATATTGTAGAAAAAACAATAAAATAACATAAAATAATAAATCAAAACACATTCAGAATTAATTGAATCAATTGCCATTACCTGCAAATTGTGTTGATTAAATCACAAAACACACGATTTTTAATTAAATATTGACTCGTTTCAAATCGTTCTCGTTTTTTTATAATTCACACTTGTGCACTTTTAAAAAATGTATATTGCTGGATTTTCCGTGTTTTGTGAATGAAAAATAAGCAAATTCGATAGAGCCGTCGTCTCAGTTTTGCAACAGTTTGTGTGCGCGTCGTGCGGGAATGGAAAGAGATACAATGATCCAATGGGCATGGGCATGTTAGCTACGAAATCGGCGCATCGTCGTCGTCGTCGTGTTCGCTCCTCGCTTTTTGTTTTGCACCCATTTAATAGGAAAAGCCGGGAAATTTTCCTCTCTCCTCGCTCCCTACTCTATTGGCTATAATACGCATGTCCGGTATCGAATTGTAAAATTTTTGTTGCCTAATGGAGAAAAATGTCCGCTAATGTTGTATTCTATTCGAAATGTACCCTAATTGAGTGATCAGCTCAACATGAATTTATGCGAATGAGATTTACGATTACCTTTTAACCAATCGATAATAAACAATTACTCTCTGGTTGTTAAGTATTGTGATATTGAATTAATAATTTCCTCCCACGTTTGTGTTAAAAATCGATAATATTGTTATTGCTACGTAAACTCAAATAATACAAACTACGGTAGTACAATACCCGTTAAACAAACTGTTATAATATATATCGACATATAATCATTGTTGCTGTGATAATGTTTGCATATTTTAAAGCATTTTAACAATTTTTTAACTACTTGTATTTGAAGGTTAGAATACAATTTATGATCGAACTGATTTCCTTCAAATATCAAAAATCTACATTACGATTTAACATACCTTTATCGCGTGCCCCATTAACCAATTAAATCTGTAAGTTGGGTATCGACCACACTATTCAATTTAACTTAAAGCTGCGTTTAAATTGTCATTATTTGAGAAAAACAAAATCACTTAATTTACTTACATTTATGTACTTGCATTACAAAATTGTTATCTTATGAATAATTGTAATTATAACTAAACTAAGTCTAAGCTTATACTCTATCCAGCGCTTCAAGCATTACGATACTATTTCCTCGTATCACCTATGAACACAGAATACAAACATATAATCATCTATTTATCAATTTTATGTTGTAAACAACTTACAACCATGCCAATGTGATTCTTAGAACCATCCTTGCACTCTTCGATGCTTTCATCAACGACTAGGTTCATGAACGGATCGAAACCGCGCAAAATACCGGTGACTTGTCGGCCCCCATTCAGTTTCAACGATAATTTCTTATCCATAAACCTAAAATATGTGAAACATGCAAGCAAATTGTCTTAATTATGCAATAGACTTACTTTTTCAATTCTGGTGGATGTGCTTTCGACATTGTTTTAACTAATTATTCTACAAAACCGATAAACAAAGCTGAACGTTGTATTTTTTAGGTTAGAATGTAAACATGGTCGCCTGCAAAGGAAGCGTCGTTATATTCCATCTGTTAAACAGTAGCTGAACCACAGCGTTCGATAAAACATAACCTAAGTTTTTTGACATTTCAACCAGCCTCTGAAGTATTAAAATAATCATTTCATATAATTAATATAAAACAGCAAATAATGGCAAATAAAGCACCAACCCCTGACGAGGTAGTTGATGAGCTTACTAAAGATTTAGAATCACAATGCATCTCCAGCAATGAAGAAAATCCAACCGAAAACATTCCAGAACATGAACACGACCAAGATGAAGAAAGTGAACACGAGTGCGATGAATCGAGTAATAAACCAGTCGACGATGATTACATAGACGAAGAAAGCCTAAAATTAAGTGAAGTTAATCTTACCGAGGAGGAACTAGAAAGTAGACATAAAGAAGCACTTGAGTTGAAGTTGAAAGGCAACGATGAATTCAAGAATGGATTATTTATAGAATCGATTGAAACGTATACACAGGCATTGCGATTGTGCCCTTTAAAACACGCTAAAGATCGTGCGATATTATATTCAAATCGAGCGGCATCTAAAACAAAATTAGAACGTAATCTAAGTGCAATTGACGACTGTACCAAATCAATAGAATTAGATTCGAATTATCTTAAAGCATATCTGAGACGTGCAAAATTGAATGAAACGACGGAGAAGTTCGATGAGAGTTTGGAGGATTGGAAGAAGATATTAGAGCTGGATCCTAGTAATAATGAAGCGAAGGCGGCCGTGATTCGACTACCTCCTATAATCAACGAAAGGAATGAAAAATTAAAGACAGAAATGTTGGGTGAGTTGAAATATTTTGTTTTTAAAACCTGAATTCTTGGGTAAAAATATTTAAAATTAATTTTATTTACAGGTAAACTAAAAGATTTGGGTAATATGTTTTTGAAACCGTTCGGACTGTCAACTGAAAATTTTCAATTACAACAGGACCCAAATACTGGTGGATATTCAGTGAATTTTCAGAAATAGTCATATAAAACACTATATTTGTTATAAACATTTACATTAATATATTTTTATTTTGAAAACTTAATAACACCGCATGCATACCTTATTCTCCACAAAATTAATCGAGATTATCATCCTGTGGCGGCTTAAAACCAGCACCAGCGCCTGGAAAACCACCACCAGCACCGGGGAAACCACCCGGAAAACCAGCGCCACCACCAAATTTGGACGAAATCTTTTGGAACAGCGCTTGCAACTTGGGGTTGTTTTGGTACTTCCAAAAATTGGCCGGATTTTTAACAATGTCCTGTAGTGCCTCGCTCACCTCAGGGTCCTGAATATAACCAAACATTTATACACTATAAATATATTAATAAATTGAATACAGTACCATTGATGCTGCTTTAAGATCTGGGTCGTTAAATAATCCCTGAAAATCGTTCTTTAATGGATCGTCATCGCTTGAGGGTGGTTGAGCAGCAGCTGAATGTCCCGGCATCCTGGCCCGACGCGCTTTACTCTCCTTTTCTTTTTGCTTCCGTTCGAGTTTTAATTTATGCTGTTCGATTTTCAGAGCGTTAGGTTGCACTTCCTTCAACCATTCATCAACCTGTTCATCGTAATCTATTTTAGCTGCCTGACGAAGATCTTTGGCTGCGGCTTCCCAATCACCAAGCAAACGGTGCGCGCGTCCTCTGAATTTGTAGGCGGCCGCCGATACGCAATTTAGCTTCATCGCTTGAGTACAGTCTTTAATGCAGGCGTTTGGTTTGTTGAGTTTTAAATATGTCTGGCCTCGCTTTGTGAACAGAATGCCACTCTGTGGATTGACTAAGATGGCCTCTGTGAAT
This sequence comes from Adinopsis sp. GC000173, assembly GCA_030264715.1. Taxonomy (NCBI): domain Eukaryota; kingdom Metazoa; phylum Arthropoda; class Insecta; order Coleoptera; family Staphylinidae; genus Adinopsis; species Adinopsis sp. GC000173. The sequence continues at coordinate 9,257 of JARJDW010012166.1, forward strand.
AATTCAATTGCTTTAGCGTAGTTTCCTTCGCTAAATTGAGCCATAGCATCTGTACGCAGCTCATCAGCCTTATCGGTTTCTTCTTCAGTCGGTTCCTTGGTTTCATCGCCCATTTTTTGGTCTGGTGAAATTTCATCCCTATCCATGCACCCCTCCATATCAAACTCCAACAGCGACTCGCTATCGCTTTCATCCTCGTCGCCGGGATGTGAAGGTGCACCCTCGGCCGGGATATCAGTCTTGGGCATTTCTTTTACCTCAGGTTCTGGTATGGCACCACCTAAACTCTCAACGTAATCTTTGAAAAACTTTAAATCAGGAATGTGTAATAGTTCGGGTTTTGACTTGCATAAGTCAACAAACAATTTTAAATGAGCCAAGCTCTCTTTGTTAAATGGGCACGCCATTGTTTTATTTCAGCGATGGCACGATCAAATTTATCTGAATAACACTGATAATTTCTGGATGTGCGACTCTTGATAAAAACGCCGACTCTATCACTTGAAGTTAGTTGTTTGTTAGCATCTTCGAGAAGTTAGGAATTAGCCGAGTCACGTCCGCCACGATTAATAAATTTTCATATATAAGCTATTTAATTAATAATAAAATATCTGCATTATTTTCTAAATTTTGAATGTAAATGGCGATGTGTTATATTATTTACAAATTTAATTTTTTTCTAAATTAAAATATAGGCATTTTTTAAATCACAATCGAAGCGCCAGCTAGAACTGGGAAGTTTAAGTAGTCGCAATTATTTTTGAATTCAAATTTTTTGAAAGTTTAATTAATGCGCTAATTTTTAAAATATTATTACTCAACATATTTTATATAAATAATTTTAAAATAGTGGATTTGCGTACAATTTTAATTAAAAAAACCTAAAATTTGTTTTTGTGTCAATACCACTTCACTACTCTATGTCAATACGGTCAATACCCATAGAGAAGTAAAGCGATGGAGAGGACATCCTTATGGGAGCTCATTTTTCATGTTTGGTTGCCTATATACCTCCGCAAATTGAAATAAAATTGCAAAGCTTGAAGAAGTACAGTTGGTCATTTCAGTAATGCGTATAAATTTAATAACTACATAGTAGAGCGTTAAACAGGTAGCTATCCATGTTGCCAAGTATAAAAACGTGCAACTTCTAAAACCAAATAATGTAAATTTCTACAGGACTGAAAGACTTTCTTGATGCGTTATGATTTAAAAAATTAAATTGAGTGGCAAATATACATTATTATTTTTCTCTTTATATCTGGTTTTTCAGAACGTAAAAAAATGGAACTTTTTTAAATTTGATAGCAAATATTATGACAATTTTTTATACAATAATGTTTTCAAAAATTATATAACGATTTAGACGTAAAAATAATGTAGATACAAATAAAATTAAATAACTGAAATGTTTTATTTTTCATTATGCGCGAATCACGTAAAAAAGTATACGCGTTGCGTTTTACGTGGATTTGGTTGTCCATTTGCGTAGATTATTTTTTTAACAAAATGCAATTTACGCAAATGGTCACAAACTTTTATAACCATCGTCTACCTGCTAGAGTTTTCTACGTAACTCGCGTATCGCCTTATTGTTTTATTGTAACAATTATAATAATATAAATTAAAAAATAGTTGAAAGTTCAAAATATACGTTTTTGGAATTATCATACTACAAATTTCTAAGAATAAGGGACAATTGGTAATTGTTTTGATTAACTTTCAATGACCTGTATACCTGAGATTATGCATTATGTTTTAAATTCTAAATTCTTAAATTATCATCTAATTTTCCGGACATTAGAGTTTTATAAAAATAGTTTAGATTGGGTAAGCACGCACCCACACATTTCCAGCCACACTTTTTCCAAAAATTTAGCAAATTTTAATATAAAATATCTCCAAAACCGTACATGTTAGAAACTTTGTTTTAAGATATGTTTTTAAATACATGTTAAACTACCATGGCCGACAACATTGAGATGAATAACTTACTCCAATATTAATTTATTTCCAATAATTATAAATCAATAGATTTGCAATTTTATGCTGATTACAGACATATAAAAATCAGTGTTGGGCCGACCCATTTTCCAGTGATATTAAGGAAAATAGGAAATGTGCGAAAAGAATTGAGAATTTTTAATGGCATACTTGACTTTTCAATTAAATGTCTTATAACTTTTTTCTATATTTACATTTTTTCAAAATTCTTTCACCAAATAATAGATATATGTATGTAGAATCTGTGGATATATCACCCACTGATCGGCTGATCCGTTTTGTAATAGATTAATGCCAAAAAATATCACGGTAATGTAGCTTATATAGATGTAGCAGTAAATGGTTTCTAACTTATTTGTTTCTTAATATTTTTGCACGATTTTCTTACCATATAAAAGATATATGTATGTAGAATCTGTGTATATATCACCCACTAATGGGCTGATCCGTTTTGCAATATATTATTGCCAAAATTAATTCAACAAGTACAATTATCAATTCACAGATTTGAAGAAATACTACCGGTTTAAAGAAAAAGAGGCTGGCTTGGGTCTACACTCATCCCTTCGTCAATACGCAGAGATAATTATCATAATTATGTTTTGGATATCAGCAAGCACCTATAGAATTTTTATACGTGTATAAGCACATATAAAAGTAATTTTTGAATAATTTATTAAATTATTTACGATCAATATTTAATAATAATAATGATATAACAATTGCATTTTTTGTTTGTTTTAGAAATTATTGTACTTAATCGATTGCACAATATTGTTAAAGCTTTATCATTGAACTATTTTAAAGTCATACTATTTTCACTAGGTTATTTGATCATTCAAATTGACACCATTGGGGCAATTTCATATGAAATAAGTATAAATTATTTCGAATACAATATGAACACGGTTTCGGTATACTCGTATTCAGTTCGGACACACAAAAACAAAAAATAAGCAAACTCATTCTAATTTTGTTTTGGCATTCAATCTAGTCAAATTCTTGTAAATTATTGTAGTATACTTTTGCTGAAGATTTTACTGTTATTGAGTTCAGAAGGAAATTATATTTTGAGCAGCTTGAAGCAAAATTACTAAATTAGCATAATGCATCTTTGTTTTCTTGTTTTTTTCCAATCTAGTCATTTATTCATGCGTTTACTCTGACATATCTGACCATATATACACTTTACTATCATTCTTACATCCTGGCATCTACGACAATCCGTTGTGTTATTGTCACTGTCGGATTAAGTCTTCAGTGGGCTCTAGATATAATGCAAAATTCGGGTCTCCTTTCAATTTTATATTTGATTTTTTACGATTTCATGCTTATTATTTCTTATAGTTTTTTTTCGTGGTTTTAGCTGTTTTTGCAACTTTTGACTATTCTTTACAACTTTTTTTGTATTTTTTGCTGATTTTTTTCATGGTTTTTAATGTTTTTGACGAGACTTTTTTATGGTTTGCGCTGTTTTTGTCGCATTTTAGTGATTTTTATAGCTTTTTTAATTTATTTTCGCTGTTTTTTCTAAAACCTTTTGGTGTTTTTTCTATTTTTATTTTTTTGCTGTTTTTTTCTTATTTTTCTTAATTTGTTTTTAAAAATCATAAAAAAAGTTTGTAAAAAACAGCAAAAAGTGGTAAAAAGCAGCGTAAATTATGAAAAAGTCTTAAATAATACAAAAAAGTTGTAAACTGAGACAAAAAGTAGTAAAAAACGAAAAATTGCATAAATGTGAAGAAGCAAAAAACACTAAGAAAGCAAGAAACTTTTCATATCACTCAGATTCATAAAAATTTGCAAAAAATAGAAACGACGACGACACAATCCGGATCCCTCTGAATTACGGACCCTACACATTTGTCTAATTTGTCTATTGGTTAATCCATTCCTGGTTATTGTAAAAGGTTCTTGTAGCCAATTCTTCTAAAAAAATTAAATTATTTATGAAATCATTGAAAATATATATAGTCAGTCCTCCAACGATACTAAAAAAATGAAAATAAACATACAAAAGCTATAATTGTGATAATGCGTACCTGCCCTTTCGATTGTTAACACGGAGAATCGCGATTACATTCGTACTTGTTACTTGATACTAATATTTTAGATAAAAATCGCTTTAGAAATTTCCATCTACTAGTTTTTGATATAACCACATGCATTTCAGCAAACTACCTTTTTTTCATCATATTGTATTCACGAAACAAAAACACCTTCATGAAGATATTGAATTTATATATGCAAATTGCATTGGACTTGCATGATACATAATTACTCGCGCTGAATGAGAAAATTAATTACTTTTCGAAGATTAATTTTAGATTTTCTATGCTACCGACCGCTGGAGCAATAATTGGATATTTTGCTTCTATCAATCTTAAAACACGATGTACACCCAAGTGCACAGCTTTCATAAATTTTGTAAGTAAAGTAAAACTTTCTACACTCTACACCACACATTTATTACAAACTGTAAAATTGTAATTGCTTTATCGATAACCATCAAGATTTAATTAATTTTAGTACTTGCCCAGCAATTACAATCAATACTCGTTAAATTATATAATAATGCTTGTACAAACAATTTATGGCACGTACGCATAACTCTTCGGCTACACATTGCTGTTGCACACATTTTTCGCAACCTTTATCGTTCTGTATACGATGCGACGGTTTCGGCAAATATTGAAGCAGACGCTGCTCATCCTCGGACGAACGAAACGGCGCAAGTATTTCAACGATGCCGTTGCAGCTCATCAACGAATTTTGAAGTAAGTAAAAAAAATGTTGTATGTTTTGCAAATATTTTAAGATTTTATTGAAAATTTAGTTTGAATGTAGTAGTTTTAAGTATCTCTCAATTATAAATTATGTATGCACTTTTTAAATATGTTGCGCATTTTCACTTGTTTCGCTTAATGCCCCAAAACGCATATGTTTTTTTTGGACGCTTCATCATCATCAGTAGACCAAAATCTCCTAGGAGCGACAACTATTGTTGCTCAGTGAACTAAACACTGCGTCTTCAATATATTTTTACAACTAAATTACAATGCCGTTGATTTAAAAACAGTAAAATAATTCATAAGTTTTAGATGAACTATAGTTGAACTGATTAAATTACATTCATTGCAGAGGGTTGAAGCAACTACGTGAAAGGACAGACAGCGTCCTTTTTATTGGACTGGTAGTAACAGTCATTATAATTGCGCTAATCACTAACAAGGAATTATATGTAAGCGACTTCATGGTGCAAAGTTTCTAAAAGGTGTTCCAAACAGGACTGACATTTTACAGAAAAATAATACCTATTCATAGAGGTTATGTGAGATTTAAATTATCTGGCAAATTACCATTCCTACTTTTGGAGTACGTATGTACTTACTTTTTGATGAAATTTATAACATGTTAATAAAATTCCTGAGAAATATTCGCTATGTTATGACGAATTTCATTTTTAAGGTGATTCCACCCGAAGTTGACTTTGAACGTACTTCCATAAGAAACAATGTTAATTTCGACGTAAAATTATAGCCAAATGGTAAAAGATATTTACATTATTCAAAAAAAGAAATAATCTATAATTGAATACGCTGACGTGAACTTTGTACATTTTCAAATTTTTGTTTTAGAAGCGATAGTAATCTCGGTTTATAGCTGAAGTTGAAAAAATTACATATTTTACAGCCATTTTTGCAAAATTTAAGATCGTTTTTGAAAATGTACAAAGTTCAACGTCTGCGTATTCATTCATAGATTATTTCTTTTTATGAATGATGTAAACATCTTTTACTATTCGACTGTAATCTTACGTCGAAATTAGCATTGGTTCTTTTCTTAAGGTAACTCCACAAAAAAATCTAAAGGAGTCAAGTCACATAAACCTTGTGGCCAATACTTTGATGTTCAGTACTTTTTATGCCTGGAACTATAGCAAAAAAACGGGATCTTCAAACTATTTACGCAAAATGCGCACCACTTTTTTAGTAAATTTCCATTATTTCTGCACCTTGTGTACATTTTCATAAAAAAAGTTTACTTTTGACAATATATAAATGTCGCATAGTTTGTTTTCCAGCAAAAACCATGCTATCAATTTTAAAATGTCAATCCTTTTTGAAACACCCTTTATAACATTTCAAACTAATATAATATTGTAGGACTTCGACATAGTGAATCTGATGCACGCAGCGGCGTATCTACTCGAAATGTTTCTGCTGGCATCGGGTGGCGATGAGGTGTTGGAAGAAGTATTGTGGAATTTTGTGTTTAACATTATCGCCACGCATAAATATATTTTTGCAGTGTAATCATCTCAACTACGACATTTTCTATTTGATACCGGGGAACGATCTAGATTTAGCTAATGATATCTATTTTATGATGCAGCGTTGTCAAAAAACAACTACATTTTCGGCCGGCTTGTTTAGCGATTGTCGTCGGCCTTTAGTTTTAGGAGTAAGCAGTTTTATGTAGTGGCCAATTTATATTTAGGGGTGTCTGAGGCCTTAAAAAGTTAAAAGTACAGTGGAATCTTAATAATATGTCATTCTTTGCATGACAACGTGTATTTAAAAAAGATGCCTGTTAACCGAGGGAATTTTAACTAATTTTAATAATTTTCGATTTATTACAAGTGATTTCTAAGTTTTTATACAAAATAACTAAAAAAATACTGTAGTTTAACGTTTCTGGAAGGAAAGTTTACTTATATTTTTTGAGTGTTTTGGTGCCCTTTGAATTGCCTCAACTGCTCAATAGTAAATCTATCACTGGTACATGCAGACATATTCAATTTAAGATAATTTTTAGGTGCTAAAACATATTGCATCATTTGCTGTGTTTATATATCATACTACTAATAAAAAACCATAGATGTAGTATTTAAGTAAATAGTTTATATGTAATGGCAACTTTATTACTATAGTAGATACTTATTTCATATTTGCTTTTCCGAATGTAAAGAAAAACTACGAAGACCATCAACATTACTAACATCTTGAAAATGTTTTGAAAATGCAATCAAAAATACAGCAAATAGCAAGAAGTCATTCGTACCTTTTATTCTTTACAAACTGGTGCTAAATAAAGCCCATTTCTTCATTTGCTTTTGTTATTAATTACTTTGACACAATTTGGTTTTATAATTTATAAAAATAAATGTTTTATTATTAATAAACACCCATGTAACCAATCAAATGTATTATCTTATTTTAAACAGATCATTATAACCATTTTTAACACAAAGTGAGAATGAATTAAAACTATACATTAAAAAGTACATTTGTTATAAAATTCTAAATGAAAAAATGAAATTTTCTAAAAGTTACTTAGTAAAAAAGTAAGCCATCTTCTCTACATCTTTTTCTTCCTCGTTCCATTACAAAAAAAGTTTATCGCCGCCTGCAGACGATTATTATTGATGTTTCAATTATGTGATAATAATTTTGATCTTATTTTGAGGGGAAGGTAACAGAAACACTAATTTACAGAAAGTATTTTTTTGATAATTAACGAACAAATGATTATAAAGTAAACTTCTTTAATCTTATACATCTATTAATAAATTTATAGATTTTTTTTCAATCAACCCAATCAGAAATAAAAGACAATATCTTGCATGTAATAATGATAACAATAAAAAAATCAATGACGTAAAAACTAAATGCATCAATTCATTTTATTATTCATAACGAATGATGAATCGTAGTGAAAAACTGGCAAACTTCGGAGTGAGAGTATTATATAAGTTAAATAACTTCTCAAATAACAGTGAAAAAATGATCCATGTCTTTATTTGTGCATATTTTATATGGTTTTTCATCCTAGCTGGCGATTTCAGAACGACGATGGTCTTGAACATAAGTATAATATCATTGAACTAATTTCATTTACATTGAAAAAAATGATGATTTTACTCCAATAGCAAAGTTGTAAATTAAAACACTATTTGCTATAGCTTTACGTTTCGGCCATGGATTTCGGCTATCTTTAGTAGCATGTTGTATGTTTGTAATTTCTGCAATTATGTAATTTGTGTTTTTTACCTTACAACCTTCCATATTAGCGTAAAATCATCAATTTTTCAATCTACATTCACTGGAAGACCAACATTTTATTCACGTTTTAATTTAATTTGCTTTGGCGAAATGTTATAATAATAAGAACATCTATTCATTGTAGAAGAACATGGGCTTGTTTTATCAAATTTTTCCAATTCGTTAACATATATGTTTCACAACCCTTTTATTGTCGTTACGCGCAAATACCGATGCTCTATTAGAATTCTTCGATCGGCAACGAATTGAAGCGATTGTGCATTATGATACACGACAAGCAAATCATTTGTATGATAAGCTGGGTGAAACGATACGTTTTCTCAACTATTATATAATATTTGGTATCCCATGCTTATTATGGCACATGTCTATTTTGTGGCTAAAGATTGTAAGGAAGAGATGAGTTTGTGCGCCATTGGCGTGTCCTCGGTGAGCATGTGGAAATCCGATAAATACGTGATTTGGTAAAAAAATAATGTAACTGATTTTTAATTAACTAAAGTTTTTAGTGTTGTTGCCACATTTGATAACACCATTGGAAGTTTTCAACCGGTGTGGTCTTCAACACATCCGTTACAACCTTTGAGATGTCTTCTAAAGTCTAAATGATGACCTTTGAGGACATTGTGCAGTTTAGAAAAAAGGAAAAGTTCACACAGGTTAAAGTCGGAAAAAATTGGTGGCTGGAGAACTACAGAAATGCCATTAAAGGTAAAAAATTCTGTGACAGAGAGGGTAGTGTGACATGGGACATTGTCACGATAAAATATCCTTTGTCTGCAGCCCCCCTATTCACCTTAGTCTAGTCCCTGTGACTTTTTATTTTTTCCCATGTTCTCAAAAAAACGTCATTTCGTTTCTTTAGAAGTCATCCAAAAATCGGGCATGCTGAAAATCATACCGCGTAAAGATTTCCAGGGCTGTGCCAAAAGTGAGAACAACGTCTCCATCGGTGTGTAGCTGCCCGAAAAAACTATTTTAAAAAGGGTAATATTAATGTTTAAAAGAATAAAAACTTTGATAAATTTCATTACTTTTCTGCCACTCCATGTATTATTTGATTTCGATTACTTATTTAACTACCCAAATGAAATTAATATAAACATATTCTAGGTTTTGATGAAATTAACCACACAGCCTTTCCTACAATTTCTCATCAAATTATTGTACATCACATTCACTTCTTATGCTACATCCATCTGCTTAAACATCATCTGTACCTCAGCACTCGGGCTAAATTTGTGCACGTCATTGTACAACAACATTCGCACGATGCTCGAACACATTTCAAGCGAACGAAATCGTAATGAGCGAAATCCCATGATCGACTTCACAAGTAAGCAATTTTTATTCCTGGAGAATAAACGAAACAAAGTTATATGTTGTAATTTTGAATTTTCCGGATTTTGTCTCATTATTAGGTGGTAGGTACCATAAAACAATTTTTTAAATGAGGGCAGAATTTAAAATTAGAGATGTGCAAATCGGAGGTAATTTTGTAGGACTCAATGAGACCCACTTGGATGGGATAGGATTGGTTGGTAGTTAATTTAAAATTGGTATAAAATTAAAAGTAGTTGAGAAGTGCTGGTTGAAAACATTAATCATATGGGAATCCCATGACATTATGGGACTAAATAATAATAAGTTGTAGTATTTATTCTATTAAATTTGAGACCATCTGATCCTGACAGACTATACTGTAATAAGTTTGTGATCCCGTAAGTACATAGAGTCCCAATAACTAGTTTCGGAAGGAAATAAAATTCTAATAATGAAGTTAATGATATTCCTAACAGTTACGTGGTGGGCCATAATGCTATAATTGTTAAATAAATAAACTCTTGGTTGATTCACAAATCAGTTTGTAGTTTAGATAGTTCTCTTCTTTTATTGCATCACCCGCAAGAGTTACTTTTCGTTGACTATAGTTCTTTCTATTCCGATCATTGCGCTCATTCAACGCTTTGAATTGTTCGGCCTACTACATTCCACTCTTTATATTATACACTGCTGCTTTTATCCAGCAGCGGCGATTATCTAGGGGAGCAGGTTGTGTAACAATCACAAAATAAATCGTATTTTATATCTTGGTATATCAGAATGATAAATTTCATGATGCAGTTTTGGATTTTGTACCATGGGAGGATGGCGCGCGATCTTTAAATGGTGGTGATGCGTTGCAGGAAGCCAAACGCTATAATGATCGGCAAGTTTACGATCGATTCACGACCGTTGTCGCTCAAGGTAACTGGCGTCAATTTAGTGACATAGGATCAAAACATTTTTATTTCTTTTTAGATGTTCAAATTCATTTATTCGTATACCACAGTGTTGCTGAGGTTCAAAAATTAATTACGTACAAATGACACATTTGCAATTTATAAGAAAAGTATACAGAAATTCCCAAAATCTAGGATTTTACATTATATTTATTTATTTACAGAATTTTACACGTAATAGATTAGAATGTTGATCTTATTTTGGTAGGAAAGGAACAGAAAGGCACTAATTTGTAAGCAATCGGGCAAAATTTTAGAGTATATTATTTTCGGTCAAACTTTATGTAAGGAATCAATATGACATTCAGTAAAGAATATTGTAGAAATTGAATCTTATTGCAAATAATATACCTAATTACAAAATCAATACTTCAAATATTTATTTATCTTAATAGAGAATTCTTGCATTATGTTTCATATAACGCCACGTAGTCGTAAAAATGGTTATATTCAAACATGTAGGAAAAGCATTTGTATTTTTTCACCCAAAACTAGTTTAACTCGCCTGATAATTATTGTAATAATTAGAACTTTAGTCTTTCTTGTTGGAAGCATTGGACACCTTTATTATTATTTAAGTAATATTATTTAACAATATGTGTTATACGTAATGTTGTATTGATCAATCGTAACATGTATGCCAAAAATAAGAATAAACTAAGCAAATTACCATTAAATTAACTCTTTGCACTCAGAATCTATCGCAAAAGCCGCCTACGCAGTAACAGTTTAGTGCCAAGAGCTTAGATTTAATTTCAGGGTTTTGATCCACAGTCGATTTTTTCAGTTCAGATTTAGTATGTTTTATTCAGTTTGTCTATCTATATAGTTTTGAACCATAGACATATTCTAAACAACTCATATATATTTATTAAATGATAAAAAGAATAGAAATCTAGTTTTAATTTTGAAGGGCTTTGCTTACAAATGTATTGAATTTTCTTTAACTACTTTTCTACTTATTATACATATGTTTAGACCTAGGACCCTGCATCCTCCATATTTTAAAATATTTATATTATAATTACTTTGATTTCCTTGTTCGTTTATTACAACGGATTGAATACAACGATATTTTTCCAGTGTGCCCTTTAATGGAGAAAGTTGATTATTGTTGGAGTTGGCATTTATCTGTAGTATGCTTAGTATAATATAAATAAATAAGTTGTTAATAAAAGATTATGTTCACAAGCAGAGTTTAAAATCGCTGCGCATATAATAATAATCCAATAATTATTATGGAAACCTTTTTATGCAGTTTTATAATACTAAATATGCTCCAGTTGTCCAATGTCTTGTGAAGATCATATTGTTTCTCCTTGCGGAATAACTGCTGATATTGTATTAATTTATTTATTTTGTACATTAGTTTATTGTGGACGCGCAAATTTTCAATACAAAGATTGGTTGTGTGATGGCAATTTATTTGTAATTGAAATAGTGTGATAAAACAGATATACAGTGGTCCAGAACTGACTTCCCAATTTCTCAACGGCATAAAAGTAGTAAAGAGCGATTCTAACAGAAATGTTTAATTTTTCTAATTTCGCAGTGTATTTCACTTTATTGTTTTTGTTCTAACTATAGCGGTCATATTATCTTTCTTAATAAGGCAAGGTCCGATCACTCTAAATCCTGAAGAGTGTAAAGTGTAAAACAATGGAAGTTACTTATGAAAAATACGTGTAAAGTGATCGGGCTGCTGAACATACTGGAGATATTTTTGCAACTCCGGATTGACAAAATTTTTAGAAACCAAGCAAATAAAATAGAGCATTTTACTGTATTAGAAAAACAAAAGTTTTTTGGCAGAATCGTTCTGTACTACTTTTTATGCTGTTCTGAAATTGAGGAGTCGGTTTTCGACCAGCCTCTACATAAATTATACTTACTTTTTATTTCTGATAATGACCACAATTATGTTACAACAATAAATAGTTTCTCGGTCGAAACGGAAAATTATTCAATAATTTTGGTCGCATTTAAAAATTGAGCGTCCTTATTAAAACAAATACCTGTTATATATATATCACTACTTCATTAAATCTAACTAAATGTTTATAGTATATTGACATCGACGTATACGTACTATTCACCATATAGATGTAAAGTCATGACAATTCAAAGCATTGTCGGCATGTACTGTCTTGTTCTAAGGGAAGGTTGCCTAAGTCGTACCCCCTAACTTAAATTGCCTGTAATTTGAAGCGTTAAATAGCAAACACAAGCTTGTCGATCCTATATAAAACTATAGTACATTCTGCTCCGATTTACTGTTAAAGAGTGAAAAAAGTTATATGCATTTCTATGTAATTTCGAATTTTCAAAAATTCAAAATCGGTACGACTTAGGAACCTATGCTCCTAAGTCGTAGCCCCTATAGCCTTAGTCGTAACAGCTTTCAATTGGGGAAACAAAGTAGTGAAGCATATTTTTTATTCTATTCTGTTTACATAACACCTATGTGGATTCAACCTGTACAATTACGGCATAAAGTTTTGATAATTAACGTCTAACAAAATTATAATTCTTATAATGTAATTTATTAAATTTTAGACATTAAAGTACTGAACATGAAGATGTAAACGAAATTTATCTATTTGGATAATTAGATTTGGAAAAAAAATCTACTTACTAGCACAATAAGAGGGAGGTACGACTTAGGATACGACGGAATATTATTAATATATCATTGTCACACAATATCCAATCAATATTTTACTTTGCTATACAAGGCCAATAATGCTTAAATAAATGTATAATATATATTTAAAACGCAATGTGCAATTATCTAGTTTCAATTAGCTGTGGAAGCTTACAAATACTAGATAAATATTATATGACATCGTTAAAAAATGAACTTTGTTGAATAAAATCTGTACACCCAGTGATAGGGCGACAAAACTTTAATATACG
>JARJDW010012170.1:0-23445 GCA_030264715.1 Adinopsis sp. GC000173
GGAGATGCTTGAAAACTAATTTGCAACGAGGCACTAATAATTTATATCGTAAAAGTGCTAAAATGTACTTTTTGGCATTTGTACATACTGTAACGTAATTAAAAACGTGGAATTGATGCAATTATACAATATATTTTGCTATTCTTATTAAAAAACAATTGAATTTGCATTGAATATCGTGTATTTATTTAAAAAAATGTAAAATGCCGCTTGCATATTTTACATGCATGCATAATGTACGTTTACACCTTCCGATAGTTAGGTAGTTTTAGACAGGAACTTGGAGAAAGTTGTCTTGCTGCTGCTGCTGCTGCGTAAATGCGTGCCCGTTTTTGGCTGGCCGCCTGTTGCGCTTTATTGTTTCGTTAAATAATTTGTATTTGCAATTTATTATCCATCACAGAGATGAGATTTTTTAATAAGCCAACAAACTTTTAACGAGCGCTTTTTGTTTGTTTTGTGCCAAAATAGATTTGTTGTTGTTGTAATATTCGCTAAGGTTATGGCTACTCTTGGCGTTTGGCGTTAATTCTACGATTAATTACCATTTTTTTTTTAAATGTTTGGCACTTGTCTAGTCGAGTGGCGCAATTTCATTCAACAGTAAACATATAGGCGGAAATACAATTTATTGATCTTTAACATTTTTGTTCAAAATAACTAAAATAATTAGCAGCGACATTAATTGGCATTAACATTTTTTCGTTTTTGGCTCGCGATTGAGTTAGATAATACAATATAATTGATTACAGCCTTGTCTCGTCGCTGTCATGTCGTGTAATCGCTATACCGCCTTCCAAAAAATATACAAAATTATTTGCATTAATTTTTGTATGGATTTCCCAACTCGCTTTGGCGATAATACAATTATTGTACGCGATTATTAATTATCGTATGCTTAAATATTTTTGGCATTCGATTCGTTATTTACTTGGTCTACTAAAATTTTCTTTTATTACAATTGTTCTTCCAACTTTTTTGCCATTTTTTGGCGATAAAAAACGTATTATTTTTACCATTTTTGTGACTTTTTGCGGTTTTGTCTAGCACATCACAGAGCGATGACATCGTTCAACAAGATCTTTGCTTTTTATCCCATCGATTGTTTATTTATGTTTGCGCTCCCATTAATTGTTATGCGATTTTCGCACGCTGCTATAAACAAACGCGCGCATAGCAGACACACAAAATTACAGTTTTTCGCTGTGGCATTGTTTTTATTTATTTTGTTCTTTCGTTGCGGTTTTATGTATAATAGTATTTTGAAACAAAAGTTCAATAACTGAAGCAATTACGCGGATTCTCTGACGTATATGTACAATAGTTGTGTTGGCTATTAATATTTAAATATTTTGTATAAAGTAATATGCTGGTTTGTTTAGATTTTTTAAACAATTTTGTTATTGTATATTGAAAGTTCTTAAAGTTTGTCAAAATTAGCGAAGAAAATCGCAAAAAAAATGTTTGATTTATGAATTATTTGAAACAAGGCATAAAAATGCTACTTTTTGACTACGCCTCTGACTATATAGTACAATATAATATTATTATTCATCATACCTATAGAAATTGCACAATTTTATTATTGTATATTAAAAGTTCTTAAAGTTTGTCAAAATTAGCGAAGAAAATTGCAAAAAAATGTTTGATTTGTGAATTATTTGAAACAAGGCATAAAAATTGTACTTTTTGACTACGCCTCTGACTATATAGTACAATATAATATTATTATTCATCATACCTATACAAATTGCACAATTTTGTTATTGTATATTGAAAGTTCTTAAAATTCTTGTCAAAATTAGCGAAGAAAATCGCAAAAAAAAGTTTGATTTGTGAATTATTTGAAACAAGGCATAAAAATTGTACTTTTTGACTACCACTCTGACTATATCGTACAATATAATATTATTATTCATCATACCTATACAAATTGCACAATTTTGTTATTGTATATTGAAAATTCTTAAAATTCTTGTCAAAATTAGCGAAGAAAATCGCAAAAAAATGTTTGATTTATTAATTATTTGAAACAAGGCATAAAAATGCTACTTTTTGACTACGCCTCTGACTATATAGTACAATATAATATTATTATTCATCATACTTATACAAATTGCATAAATAGAAATACAATACAAGACACAACGGTTCATTTTTAATTCATTTCAATTGTTTGTATTTTGAATCTTCTTTTGGGAATTTAGATTGTTGGGTAATTGGAGCACGATTATATTATGAAATGATGGAAATAAATTGGTACAGTTTCCAAAAATAAGAAACAAAAAATAAACGGATTGCGCTAATTAACGTGTATTTTATTAAACCGGTTGATAATTATTTATTATACAAGCAAATTAAATCATATCACTTGCATGTTTATATATATATAGATAGATAGATAGTAAAAGCGCGCTTTTTAATGCATACAACCAGGAAATTTCACTTTTCACAATCGCGCGCCAGCAAGCAAATAATGCAAAAAAAGCAGCAACAACAACAAACGAAAATAAGATGAATGCACAATTGCTAACAACGAACAACAGCGAATGACAAACTCTCTCATATAATAATAATTAGCAATCATTTAAAAGTAGGAAATTTATAACAGGGAAACCTCGACTTACGACGCCAAACATTTGGAGCGAATTAATGGTCGTAAGTTGAGGTTTCACTGAAAATCAAAGAAAAATCCCCCCACATCCAAAATTTAATGTCTAAGAATTGCTCGGTGAAGACGTTAAAAAAGTACATACAATGAAACCTCGACTTACGACCGTTAATTGCTTCCAAAGTTGCAAATCAAGCAAATTTCCTATATTTTTGTATACATTTTAATAAAACGCACTGCATGTTCAAATGAAATGGAAGAAAATAAGAAACTTGAACTTAAAAAAATGTAAAAAACAATTACAAACTCGACTTACGACCATTAATTGCTTCCAAAGTCGCATATCGAGCAAATTTCTTATATTTTTGTATACGTTTGAATAAAACGCATCGTATGTTTAATGAATCGGAAGAAAATAAGAAACTTGAACTTAAAAAAATGTAAAAAACAATTACAAACTCGACTTACGACCATTAATTGCTTCCAAAGTCGTACATCGAGCAAATTTCCTACATTTTTGAATAGATTTGAATAAAATGCATCGTATGTTCAATGAATCGGAAGAAAATAAGCAACTTGAACTTTAAAAAATGTAAAAAATAATGACGGCGTTTTATTGTTCATCGTCTGGTTTGAGCATGTTTAAGGTGGTGGTAAAAAGTACCTGTACTATGCTACAACAACGCTCACTTTTTCTTTTACCGCGCTCAGTCGTAACGCAACGCTGCTACAAAACGCACAACAACAACAACATATTATTCTACTCGTTCTGTGCCACTTATTTGAAAATACAATTATGAGCGATTTAACGCAACTCTTCTACGTTGCGCTCATCGTGCTTGCCATCTTACTGCGCCGCAATTAATTAATTGCAAATTAGTGTTCGTTTGTTGAAAAAATGTTATTCAAGATGCGTCGCAGCATTTCGGAGGAATGTCAACTGTATTTTGCCGTCTTATTCCTCTTGCACGTAATCTTCGGCCGGTTAAAGTGGTAATACACAATGAGTTTGAATGTGATGTTGAAGAACTTTGATGCAATCATCACCGAATTCGCGCCAACAACACCGCCGTTAATTCGCGCAAAATCATCATGTTGCATTATTGAATCGAAATGTGTGCTTAAATCGTTCGATAAGGATCGTTCGATCGATGAATCGATTGAATGTCTAATAAGTCGCGCTAAGACTTGCTCGGATGTGTCGCGCATTAAAAGTACCAGTCGTATTCCGGTGCGATATGTTAATAATAATAATAACGCTGTTCCGCCCGATCTGCAATTGAATAAAGATCGTTGTGTTGTTGCGAGCAGCGATGATGATGAGCACGAAGTGCGAGCAACGTATCGCAGAAGGCAGCGTTGTCCGGCGCGTACGATTTCAATATCTGGACGGACTTTAAAGAATGGCAATGATGATCATCGAGTGAAAACTGCAACAACAAGCAAAAAATTTCCAGCAAGCACTACGCCAGCAACGACAAGAAATAGTAAGATTGTGTCGTTGTCTAGTCAGCCGCAATTAGCACCAGTAGTTGTAGTAGGAAAAACGTCGCAGCATCATTTAGGTCATCAAAAGAAGACTCTGAGTACTACCAGCATCAATAACAATATTGTTGCGAATTCGCCATCATCACCAGCTAGCAATAAGATGCAACAGGTGTTGATGAAGAAGAAGACGCTGGGTAATGGGATTAATAGTAGTGCCTTATCAACCACAAGTACTACTAGTATCAATGGCAAGCTCAGCAAAATTGTTACGAAACCATCATCATCAGCTAAGATACAAGTGTTGAAAAAGACTCTGAGTTTGGATAATGGGATTAATAGTACTGCATTATCAACAACAACAACAAGTACTACCAGCAATATCAGCAAAATTGTTACGAAACCATCATCAGCTAAGATACAGGTGTTGAAGAAGACTCTAAGTTTGGCTGGTGAGGTTAATAATAATGCCTCAACAACAAGTACTATCAACAACACCAATATTGCTACTGTAAAATTATCGTCACCCAAGATACAGGTGTTGAAAAAGACTCTGAGTATGTCTAATGGGATTGATATCAACAATAAATCATCACAAAAGCAGATTCAGCCGTTAAAAAAGACGCTGAGCATGGGAAATGGAATTAATACCACCACAAATGATGTTGTTAATAATAATGTGAAGTCGACGAAGATTGCCGTGCTCGTAAAACGATTCACTTCTTCCGCGCAACCGCAACATGTTAACATTAATACATCTGATAAGGATATACTACCGCCCATACCGAAACCAAGGAGTAAATTCCTGACTATGAAGAACACAACATCATCAACATCGCATCCAGATAGTTCTTCGTCCGATGAGCATTCTGACGATTCGGGGAATATATCGAACGAGAACGATGAGGGCTTTAAGACAACGTCGTCATCATCGTCTAGTAGTATTGAATCGTTAGTGCCGTCTCCACCGCAAAAGGTGAAATTTATGTACATAATACTTAGATACATGACTCGTCTGATAAGTAGCCGACTTATTTTTCATTTTTTCTTTGTTTTTTTACAGTTTTTTTGTAATTTTTTGCGAGTTTATTTAAGTTTTCTTGCAAGTGTTGGTAAAAAAGAACGAGGAACATACAAAAAATCAGAGAAAACCTTAACAAGTTGTAGAAAAACACGAATGTAAAGCAAAATTGTGGCTATTTGATTGGAACCCGAGAGTGTAATCAATTGAGGCGAATGCAGCATTATGATATGTATTCTAACCTCAAAAAATATATATATATTATTTAAACGGAAAGTCTGTGTGTGTACATGTGTAAATACATGATTTTTTGCGCGCACACGCCAAATTGAGGTCACATACGC
The DNA here is from genome assembly GCA_030264715.1 of Adinopsis sp. GC000173. Taxonomy (NCBI): domain Eukaryota; kingdom Metazoa; phylum Arthropoda; class Insecta; order Coleoptera; family Staphylinidae; genus Adinopsis; species Adinopsis sp. GC000173. The sequence continues at coordinate 5,462 of JARJDW010012170.1, forward strand.
ATTGAAAATACGTACGATTACTTGCTACTTTGTTGTCGCTTGGTTTATTAGCCTTTTTTGTTACAATCGCTGCTAAATGAATGCAAAAATGCGTTGACTATGTGCGATTTTTCGATGAAAGTGTTTCGTTTAGCACGTTTTGTCCTGATTTTTCCAATCGTACCGCGTACCACACGACCACTTTACCCTTTTTTGTTGCTAGTTTGTTAGTGCTTGCTACTAAATGATTGCAAAAATGCGGGTTTTGTCGATGTTTCGATGAAAGTGTTTCGTTTAGCGTTTTTGTTAGGTTAATAAAACGCACGTTTTGTCCTGATTTTTACGTAAAAAACCGTACCAAATGCATTGCAGCACGTCGTATCGTGAAATCGTTTCACACACATCGAACACATACATCACACGTTGTCTCATTAATAAATAAATAAGTAAATAAAAATTTGTGGTTTTCTATATGCGATGATGTATGCTGTTCATTATACGTGGTCTGTCCGAAAAGTTTCCACAAAATTGTTTGTTAGCATCACCACCAACATGTCTACACTTAAATCGGGGGAAAATTTTTGCTGACTTAATTTTTCTTTGATTTTCTGACATTTTCCATCAAATCTTTTATGGAAATTCATCATTAGGTACTAATTTTAATGATGCCAAACAATAGTTTTGTGGAAACTTTTCGAACAGTCCACGTATAATATTTATATCTTTTTCTAATTCTTTTTTTCATTTTAGATCTTCTTTCGCAGTGGAATTCTCACCCAGCTGGAAGCGCAGCGCGATGAACGCCTTGCTGGAATGGTGGTCGCTCTACAAGCGCACTGTCGTGGATATCTAGCAAGGAAACGCTTAGCGCATCGCAAGTTGCAGGACTTGGCCGTGCGCTGCATTCAGCGCAACGTGCGCAAGTTTATGCTGGTGCGCGACTGGCCGTGGTGGCGGCTGTTGGTGCGCGTCACGCCGTTGTTGAATGTGCATCGCACCGAGGAGGAATTAAAACGCAAATCGGTGGGTGGTATAATACATGGTTCGTCCGATAAGTTTTTGAAACATTGTCATTTTTTGTGTCGAACTTAACGAACATACTCTGTATATTTTATTCGTTTTCTTGTACTTTTTAACTTTTTTTTGTTGATGTCGCATTATTGCTCAGCCTACAGCTTTCATTGTCTGTCGAATTTAGTGAAAGTTTAATGACAATGAAGGAAGGTATTTCTTGTTGCATTTAATGCACTCTCAAATACACCAATCACACTTGCTGCAAAATCGTTAGTCTATTTCTAACTAAACTAAAACTGTTAATTAGCAGACAATCGAACAACGATATGGGCAGCAGCGTTTTGCTTGGCAACAATTGTTTTGTTTTTTATATATAATACAATATTTAACGCGCGCGACAACTTTTACTTTTTTGCTGCTGCAATTATGTACAAAAATTTGATTATTTGGAGAATGAAATTACTTTTTTTGTTTTCTAACCGCGCGCAATGATGGAATAAGAAAGTTTTGGTGTAGTGGTAAAAAACAATTAGCACGGCCGAGCAATTAATTAATAAAATACTATCGAAAAATGTTAATTTTATGTCTAATTAAATGTATTTTTGTAGGAGGAGCTGGAGGCGCTGAAAGCGAAATTGGAAAAAATCGAATCCGAGCGAACGGTACTGAAGCACGATAATGACAAACTGGAGGCTAAAGTAAGTACGAGTATAGCTAAGAACAAACATAACTCGTAATAAGACGTAAAAAAAAACGAATGTTAGTGTATAGATGAAAAGTGACACTTTTTCAGCCTAGGCCATAAAATACCATACATTTTTATAATCTCAGCCGCGCTTCAAGAACGTTCAAGAACGAATTAATTAAAAAAAGAACAAAAGACGAAAAAAATCGAATGCATTGCTAAACTAAAACAAACACATACACACATTCAAACCACTCGCATCTCTTTATCTAAATACATCAATTTTTTTGGCAGACTGCCTTGCCTCTCCGCCGAACCGAACGAACACAATTCTATTTTTATAAATAAAGTCAATTGCATGCATTTTGTTTCAACGCATACGCAACAACAACAACCGGCTAGCTATAAACTTGCGTAACTAAAAAATGCACACAAAAAAAATGAACGACTGCGATGCAAAAAATTGTATTTTTTTTATTATTTTGATGATAAAAATGTGATTAGATGTCACTCGGTAGCGAAGTATTTTTACGTTATGTAATATAGCAGGAATCGGCTGAAAAAAGCGCGTGTGATGTGTGTGTGGGGTAGGGATGTGCGCCTCCAACAAGCAACGTTAGACAACGATGACGCCGGCGACGAGGACACGCGCGCGTAATTTGAGACCGGAGCGAGCGATTCAGTAACGCTTTACCGCTCTCGCCGCGTACACACACTAAAATCCATCCATCGCTTCTTTTTTATCTCGTGCGCTTTTACCACACATATTTATTTATTAAAATGCATCATCTCTCATCGTTATCATCATCCGCGCATCATCGTAATTTAAGTTGCAACAGTTTTCCCACCACTACCAATTCATCGCTTCTATCCTCATCCAATTACTCATCCACGTCCAGCTTAAACTCGACAAACTCATCGTTACTCTACCACCAGCTTGACGCGAACAATAACAATGCCGGCAAATTTCCAAAAATCAGTAAACTACCACCAATTCCACAATCGTCCCGACTAAATCACACACGCAATACGCCATCGATGGAACGCGCATTATCTGCATCACAATATCGCGTCGGTGGTCGTAGTGCACAACGCTATACATCATCCCCCTCAATGGAACGTACATTTTCTGCCAATACTACCCGCTCGCGTACTCCGATTTACTATAATACTAATACCAATAATCAACATGCACGTTCGGTAACGCCGCGCCGCATTTTTCCGCAAGACAGCACCACGTCCGAGCTGAATCTCAGCGAATTGAAGCGTCGCAGTGCATCGCCGCTGGTAGTCGACGCTGGATTTACGCTAAATTTGAATTGTAAGACGCGAGTTAAACCGCGCGCGAGTCCAATGCCCGCTTACTCCGACGAAGAAACCGCCTCATCTTATCTAAGCGCAAAAATTAGTGATTTTCTATCGCGCACCGATCATGTGATGGACGAGTGGAGGCACGTCGGCGGGCATCATCGTCGCGAGCGCAGTGCCAGTCGACAAGAATCACAACCGCGTGTTGGCCGATCGCGCAGTGTTAACAACATCCTGATCAAGGGCTTTCAGTACTATAGCAGGGCGAGTTCGTGTTCGCGTTCGTCGATGACGCGCGATCTGAGCGAGGATCGCACCGACATGGATGAGGTATTGCCAATTTGCAGACAAAATTCGGGCTCCAATTCAATTTTGCTAGGGAAACATACGAGGGCGGCTTGAAAAGTTTGCCGAGCGAGAGAGCTTTTCCAACTCAATTTCATTCTTTTCACGACTTTTGCATGTTTTTTGCTAATTTTTCGCTGTTTTTTGGTAACTTTTCAGTATTTTTAAAGTTTTTTTCATGGTTTTCACTGTTTTTGATACTTTTCGCTATTTTGTCATCTTTTTCGTGGTTTTTACAGCTGTTTTCGCTCTGTTTTTTACGCGTTTTACTATTTTATTGCAATTTAACTTCTTCTGCTTCTAAAAAAACATTAAGAAAGCAGTAAAATCCATGAATAAACCGAGTAAAACAGCGGAAAGTTAAAAAAATATACAAAAAAAGTTGTAGAAAGAATGAAATTGGTTGCGCTCAGCGCTAACTTTTCAGACCAGCCTTGTATACTTCCCTACACCTACATGAAGATTGCATCGAATGTACGATAAAGTACACACATAGTTCATTTACAGGTTATGTGAAAATGTCACCACACGTCACACTAGAAATATATTTATTTTATTTTTCAAATTAAATCCCCCATTCACACACACATATTATTCATGAATCAATCAAAAGTCAAATACAATTGTGTTGTGCGTCATTTACCGTATTATCGTCTAGCGAATTGTAAATAAATTGTAAAATCGTTTGATATAAAAAAATTCTAGTTGAGCGAAATGACTGCTGATTTGGCTGAGGAACATTCCATATCGACGCTGGCTGGTGAGCGTCTGGACGCTGAAACGTCGGAACGGTTACGACTCGAGCGTGAGCTGAGCGAAACGCAGCATAGGAATAAGGAGTTATCGCAAGCATCCGAGCGATTAGAAATGGAGTTACTATATGCACGTAGTGAGCTGAATGGCATTGATGAAGAGGATGAAGAAGGTGATGTTGAAAGCGGCGTTTACAAGCAGAGATATGAGCGTGCTGTAAGGGAATTGGAGTTTACGAAGCGCAGATTGCAGCAACAGCACGAAGATGACTTGGAACAGCTTGTTGCGCTCAAAAAACAACTCGAAAAGAAGGTAATTCATCGCTTGTCTGAAAAGTTTCAAGCTCCAACATTTTGTATTTGTTTTTTAGCTAACTGACGCCTATGAAGAGGTGGAGGAGCAGCGTCAAATAGTGGGCCAATGGAAGCGCAAGGTGCAGAAACTCACCGGCGAGATGAGCGACCTCAAACATCTACTTGAAGAACAAAACGCGCGAAATAATTTGCTCGAAAAGAAGCAACGCAAGTTTGACGCCGAAATGCAGTTGCATAGCGATGAATTGCGCCAGGAACGTCAGGCGAAAGAGCGACTATCGCGANGAAGAACAAAACGCGCGAAATAATTTGCTCGAAAAGAAGCAACGCAAGTTTGACGCCGAAATGCAGTTGCATAGCGATGAATTGCGCCAGGAACGTCAGGCGAAAGAGCGACTATCGCGAGAAAAGGAAATTGTGCTCGCTGAAAAATTCACACTCGACGCCAATCTATCAGTAATTTATTATTATTACAAATATATACGAGGTTGGTCTGCAAAGTTTCACGTAAAATTTTTTTTTATTTTGCAACTTTTCGGACCAACCTCGTATGCAATAATCAGTTAATTAACTTAATTTTAAATTTGTAGGATGTTAAATTAGAGCTGGAAATGAAGGAAGAGAAGCTAAAGACGCTTCAAAGCGAGCTGGATGAATTAACGTACGGTGCCAAGTCGGAGGAAGAAGTTACGCTGCTGCGCAAGCAGAAAATCGATTGTGAACGGCGATTGCATGACCAAGAAGAGGAGTTGGATGAGCTGGCTGGGCAAGTACAATTGTTAGAACAAGCTAAGCTTAAATTGGAAATGAATTTGGAGCAAATGCGTAAGTCGTCAAAGCGTGAAGCCAGCCAGCATGAGGAGGAAATGGAGGAGGTGCGATGCGGTGCGCAGAAGAAGGTAAAAGCACTCGAGGCGCAATTGGAAAATGAGCATGAAGAACGTACGCTTTTATTGAGAGAAAAACACGAGCTAGAACGTAGATTAGTTGCCGCGCTGGAAACGGATCGTAATGAGAAAGCATGCGATGAGGCGCAATTACAACGCCTGCGACGCGATCTGAAAAAGACCAAAGTATTGCTACGCGATACGCAAGCGCAATTGGAACGACAGCGCAATGAAAATCCCAGCAAAATGATGATACGCCAGCTGCGTAACCAAATTGAAGATTTAGAGTGTGCTCGCAGCGTGGCAGTAAAAGCAAAACAAAGCTTGGAATCGGAATTGTCCGAGACGCAATCGTTGCTGGAAGAAAGCACCAAACAGCGCAATGAAGCGGAGGAAAAGTTGAATATAATGAATCGCGAGCGCAGTGATATGCAAACGCAGCTGGAAGAAAACGAAGAGGAGTTAAGTGAGGTGTTAAAGAAGTATAAAGCGGCAGTTTCGCAAATGAGTTTAGATCAGCTAGCGTTGCAAGAGCAAGTCTCCCTAGTATCCGAGCTGGAAATTGAAAAAAATACGCTAAAAGAACAGCTTAGCGAGCTCACAAACAAGCTGGAAAGCGTTGAAAGTATGGGTGACGCCACATCGCATTTGATGGTAAAACGCACCGAGTTGAAGGTGAAAGAGCTAGAATCCAAGTTGGAATTGGAACAAACAACAAAACAGCGACAAGAGGTGCAAATTGCCCGTCTAAAAGAGGCCGTCGATAAGCTACAGAATGAACTAGCAACAACGCGTGTTAAAGAACAACAAGCGCAGGATGCGGTGCGTAAGTTGCAGCGAAATATGCGCGAGCTACGTGACGAACACAATAATACGCTGACACGTGAAGGCGAACTATTACTGAAGCGCAAAGAGCTGGAAAAACGCTACGAAACGCTGGAAAGTGAGGCAGCAACAGCGCGGACTGATTTACGGCTCGCTTTGAAGCGCATTGAAGATTTGCAATCGGCAATACAAGGCGAATTGGATGATGATAGCATAGATAATTCGGATAGGTAATTGATAATTATCAATATTAATCGATTAAATGATTTATGTCGTATTGATTTTTGTAGCGAACACGATAGTTATAGCACGGACGAATCGGTTAATACATTTCTAGCGAATCATAATATCAAGCAGAGTAGCAGTAGCGTCGGACATGTACGAAGGTAAGCGCAGGGCAAACGATAATACAGTGGTCACCAAAATGTGTTTATGGAAATTATATCGCAGTCAAATTTTTACCATTTTTTATGTTTTTACTCAATTTTTCGTGCGATTTTTGCACGAATTTCGCTGTTTTCACGACTTTTTGTGTAGTCAACACCGTTTTTCTTGCTTTTCTCAATTTTTTACTACTTTTTCTTTTTCTTCTCTGTGTTTTTACGACTTTTTGTGTAGTTAACACCGTTTTTCTTGCTTTTCTCAATTTTTTACTACTTTTTCTTGTTCTTCTCTGTGTTTTTACGACTTTTCTCTTGCGTTTTCTCTGTTTTTTATGTTTTTTGCTAATTTTATTGTGATTCTTCGCGTTCCGCTTTTAAAATACAACAAAAACCATGGAAAAGTGTAAAATCAATTAAATAATTATAAGAAACATCAAAAAGTTGCAAAAGAACAGCAAAAACTATGGAAAAGAGTGAAATAATTGTAAGAAACAGCCAAAAAGTTGCAAAATAGAATCGAAAATTTTATAAAAGTTGCGTTTTCACTCATTTTTCGTGCGATTTTTGACGCCTTTCCATTCGAAATTAATAGAATTAACCTTTCCGAAAGTGAGTCAGGTGGAAACGCGTCGAAAATCGCTTGGAAAATGCATGAAAACACCTAAAAAAGTTAAAAAAAACCTTTGGATGAGATTTAGAAGAACAGCACAAAATGCTGTCTTTTAATTAAAGCTAATACTACCACTGATATAGAGTAACATACATGGCTTGTCCGATAAGTTAACGTAATTATTTGCTATTATTTAAGATTGTCGAATGCGTCGCGTTCGTCCACCTCGAGCACGATGGGCAAGGATGCGTCGTACGCCTGAGTGGCGGTGAACATCTGCAAGACGATATCGATGACGTTTTGCAGATCAGACGACGACCACAACCACCACCACCACCAATCGAACGACGTCGACCATCAATACAATCATGTGAATCATCACGATTGTGATGATCGAATTGAGCCGGAATATGTTTAAACAATAATTAACAGTTATTAGATAATATGTAGAGTCTTTATATATATTTATTAATTAATTAATTAATTATCATCACTTGTGATAGCAACAATGAATTAAAAAACAACGCTTTTTTAACACACTCGGTTTCATTTTAATAAAATGGTGAAAGCAAACAAAAACTAAGACTGATTTTTCACAAAATTATTAATTGTTTAAACATATCTCTCGAACAATTTTTATTACCAGTCATTTTTTTTTTTAATAATTAAATATAAATAATACTTAATAAATATAATTATTGATAAAGTACTAGGGAAAGCAATCAAAACTACTACAACACTGAAAAAAAAAGCAAAAAATTATTGTACTATACTATATATTACCTTGTATTATATTGTTTGATATATTTCTATATATATATATATTACTACATAATTAGGAGCGATAAATATTTAGTCGTAATTCTTTAGAAATTTCGGACAAGATAGATGGCAAAAATGCAACACTTAATTTATAAGAATTTATTTAATATAATATATCTAAACCAAAACAAAACAAAAAACATCAATCGATTTGTAAGATATACATAACTAAGCAGCAAAAACAAAAACAATATTGTATTATTTACTTGTTGTATAAAAGAAAAATGAATAATAAATGTTGTGGATTAGTGTTTAATACATAGCACAGAATATTTGCTAGCAAACAACATCATTTATAATATATATAATATAATTATTCTATTTGTGTATTGTTATACGAGGGCAAGTCGAACTATAATCCGCAAAATTGTTAATGTTCTTCATTTATAGCGGTGGAATTGTCGTGAAAAGTCATGGTTTTGTTACGTTTTTTAAACATTGCAATCCTGCTAGATTTGCTTCTAACGAGCGATTCACTCGAGACTGACGGAATTTTACATTTTCGTTTGTTTCCGGCGTTTTCCAAGCGATTTTCGACGAGTTTCGACTGGAGTCACTTCCGGAAAAACATTTAATCAATTTTTGAGTGAAAACGCTTCGAAACTCGCTGGGAAAATGCGCAAAAATGATAGGAACCAAGAAAAGTTTACATTTTCGTTAGTTTTATGGATTTTCGACGAATTTTGAACGTGGTCATGTCCGAAAAGACATATTTAATTAATTTTTAGGTAAAAACGCTTCGAAACTCGTTGGGAAAATGCGAAAAAATGATAAAAAAGCACGAGAATTGTACATTTTCGTTGGTTTCCGACATTTTCCAAACGATTTTTACCGTAATCCGACCTGAATCGCTTTTGGAAAAACATTCAATCAATTTTTGGGTGAAAACACTTCGAAACTCGCTGGGAAAATGCGCAAAAATAATAAAAAAGTACGAGAATTTTACATTTTTGTTGGTTTTGGGAATTTTCCAAGCGATCTTTGACCTGTTTCGACTGGAATCACTTGCGGAAAGACAGATTCACTCAATGTTTAGGGTGAAACGACAATTAAAACCCATTAGTCCCGAGCGAATCACTCTTTATTATCGCTAGCTAGCTAAAATTGTTTAAAAAACTAACAGAATAATATGTATTTTCAAGACAGGACTATAGAAACGCAATGTTGCGGATGATAATTGACCTACCTTCCTCGTATAATCAGTTAATCCTCCTTTGTCGGCTTTGTCGGTTGACTGTTGTACTGCATGGTGGCGCTGAACCGTTGACAGACCCATTTGCAGATCGCGCGCGATATCAACAACAGCTTCTTATCGCACTTGCTGCAATACTCGCCGCTGTTCGCACTGTACGTCATCGTATTGTCATCCTTACCCTCCTTTTCGCCAGCACCAGCACCATGTTGTTGCTCTGTGGGGACAATTAATGCCTAACGAATAATGCATGTGTTTAATGTATTACAAGTACCTGATTGGGCTGGTCGTATTACTACCGCTGCAAGAAGTAATAATGCTAATATAATGTATTTGCAAATGCGCATTGTGCGATTGATTTCAGACAAATGGTGGCGATTTCTAATCGAAGCTGGAATGATGGTGTTTTGCATTGAATTGGCCATTCATACGCGCACAAACAATGCATCTTAAAAAGCCCCTTTATCGCTGATTAAACGCGCAATCGAAGCAAGGACGTCGACGTAGATTCGCAGTCGCAGCGAGGCGAGTAGCGTATGCGGTTGCTGTGCGTATATTGGGGAAAGAGTGTGAAAGTCTATGCCGGCTGATGACGCCATAGGAAATTTCCAGCGGACGAAATTTTATAAAGAAGCCGGATTGTTTTTATGTTTTTTTGTTATGGGTGGGGAAAATTGTTAAATTTTGTTGCTTTAGGCGGGGAGGATGAAAATTGCTTGGAAAACGCGCAGATATATTAAATTCTCTAGTTTGCCATTGTTTTTCCACATTTGCCCGATGATTTTCTAAGCGCTCTTAACAGATATTGACAGAATCAGGTCGATTTGAGGTGGGGAGCATGAAAGTTGCTTGGCAAACGCTCGGAAAATGAGTAAAAATGAGCAAACATGTTAAATTTTCTACATTTTCACTGTTTTTTATATTTTCCAAGTGATTTTCAATAGACATTGTTAAAATGAGATCAATTCAAGGCTGGGAAGTTGAAAATTGCTTAAAAAATGCGTGGAAAATACAAAACATTGAAATTTTCTACTTTCTCATAGTTTTTCTGCATTTTACTAGTGAATTTTGAAGCGTTTTTGCAAGAAATTATTAGAGTGAGTTCAATTCGATGTGGGAAAGATGAAAATTACTTGAAAATCGCTTGGAAAATGAGTGGAAAACACTAAACATACAATTTTTTTAAATTTGCATAGTTTTCAGCATTTTTCATTGGATTTTCGGCGCGTTTTCACTGAAAGTCATTATTATTCTCTTTTTTAACGGTGGCTCCGTCTTATATCCCAAGAAAATTGCTTAGAACATCCTTAAAAACAATTAAAATGTCCGATTTTCTAGTTTTGCGTCCATCCGTCTATCAAATTTGAGATGTTTGCTCTATTTATACATTTTCCAAGCAATTTTTATAGTATATTCACCGAAAATTGATTAAATCCATCTTTTGGAAAGTGGTCTCCAAGCGTTTTCATGAAAAATTGATTAAATATATCTTTCTTGAAGCTACTTCGTCCGAAATACATTGAAAATTGCTCGGAAAATGCATGAAAACACGCAAGTTGTAAAATTTTCTAATTTTTCTTTGTTTTTCCGCAGTTTTATCGCAAATCATGATAAAATCACATGCAATTTATGTGAAAATGAGCAAAACAATGTATTATATAATTTGGTTTATTGTTTAAGTCTATGCAGCGTATAGATGGCGCTGTCAATGAATTTATGTGTACGCAACCATTCGTACATGTTTAAAATCCGGCCAGCAGAGAATATTGTAGCCGCATTGAGTTAGATTAATTAATAATATGCGCGAAACGACCTCTCTTCTTCTGTATACATTCGAAAGTTTTTTTCCTCTTTTTAATATATCAGCGAAAATTGCCAAAAGCGTTATTTTGATGACGGTGAAATTCCCCAACAATCCATTAATCGCGTGTATAGGAAATCTACACACAACACAGATTGAGTTTTTTTATTCACAGCATCTAGCTAGGACCGGTATAATAACTTCAAGGCCATCACAGACACACGGCGCGCGTTTTTCGCTATACTCGCACGTTAATCTTCATCACATACATAATTGATCAATTTAGTAGGTTTTAGTTTTTTGATGCGCACCGTCGTTGTCGTTGTTGGCGAGATGCTGCTGCCGGCGAACAAATTCTTCGTGTGCGTGGTGGTGGTGTTCTTGGTGGCTTCGATACAAGTGTCGTACGAGCAATGCGATCATGTCGTCGAGCGAAGGAACGATCAGTGCAACACGCTCAAATTGCGCCTGCCGAACGACTACACCGGCCTCTACGTGCTCAAATTTAATGCGTCGTTGCCGTTCGTGACGCAAGAGGTATTTGGAATTTTAAATAAATTTGCATCCGGTATTTGATTACGTTATGTGTGTGTTGTAGAACATTCAAATACGTTTGGACAATGAAAAGGAGTTGAGCCATCGTATTGTATCCCATTTCGACTTCACCATCATACATCCGACGTGTTCGCCGCATCTCAAACCGTATCTGGTGATTTTTAATGGAAGGGTGTTGTGCCAGGACGAACCCTACGACTGTACGTAGCAATTAATTGATTCGTTCCATATATAAAGCGTTTTTTGTTTCAAGCGATTTATTTCTTTAAATATTAACATTAATAACAGGTTATGCGAGAGGAATGCAGGTTGCTTTTTAATCTTGTTCACTCTTTATGCTTCATTTAGTTGTTTTCTATGTATCTGTCAAAATGTAACAGTTTATTGCAAAATTTGTCGCATTTTGGGTCTTTCCCAGCAACTTCTCATATGTGATTGGGTTACGTTATTTTTTAGATCAATCTTACACTCTTTGCTTCTTTCAACGAATATTTATCTTATATCTACCAAAATTTAACAGTTATCGATGATTTTATTGCAAAATATCTTTTTTGGGTCCTTCCCAGCAACTTTTCATGTGTGATTTTCATCAAAATTTTGCAGGTTTAATGCGCTAAAAAATAATTTGTGGAACGAGGCAGTAAAAATGTACTTTTTGGCAGGCATTTAATGAATTTTTGTTGAAATTTTGCAGCTGCTGTACAATCAGTAACGAATGCATACTCGCAGTATTTCGTAAACGCCACCCTTCAAGCGCAAGGTGGCAATGAAGGAGGTGGATCGTTTGGCGGCGGTAATCACTTCCATCAACCACCACCACCACCTGTACAGCACTTCGAGAATGAAGACTATTTTTCGCCGTTTAACAACAAACCGCCATCATCATCTAACAACAACAATGGAATTTATACATATCTGGTGGATGAGTTTGGCCATCCAATACCGATCAACCAAAACGGCAATCAATTTGTGCACAATCATGCGACGACGCATCGGCCAACGCTACAAACAAGACCAACACCACCACGAACAACAACACAACGCCCAAGACCATTACCACCGCGAACAACATCGGCGCCATCTCGGCCCGCATACGGATTGGAGAATTCGGCGATCTGCGGCGAGCAAAGCATTTCGACGCCGTTAATTTTGGGCGGTGAAACAGTGCAGGAGGGCGAATACCCCTGGATGTCGGCGCTGTTCCGCGACATGCAGACATTTGTGTGCACGTCGTCGATTATCAGCGATCGGCACATTCTCACAGGTAATTTGACAGATTTACTTTTTACGCAAAATACAGTTAAATATCGTACGCAGGCCGCTATAGCGCTATTTTTAGGAAGAACGATTTTAGTGCCAAAATTGCAATTACAAAAATTTCAAAAAATTAACTCTGTAGCGCCCTGTGTGGTGTTTAAACTTTACTTTATTGTTATAAATCAAGTCGATAATTTAAAGAATAAGCTCTACAAATGTAAAAATTAATTATTTTTTTTTAATTTTGCAGCGGCGCATTGTGTGTACAGCTTTGAAGCGCACCAATTAACAATCGGCTACGGTTCGGTGGACATTTCGCGCACCGAGCGCATGCAGATCGTCGGCGTGCAGAAGATCGTCATGCACAATCACTACAAGGTGACCCAGCCGGCGCACGATATCGCCCTCCTCGCGCCCGAATACCCGATCATCTTCAGCAACGCGGTGAAGCCGTTGTGCGTGTGGTTCAATCGGCAGCCGTTGCCCGACCCGAACGGGCTGGTGGCCGGCTGGGGGCTGACGAGCAAGGAGCACGTCGACGCCTCGCCGAAACTGATGAAGGTGAAGATGCCGTTGGTGTCGCATGTGCAATGCTACCAGAGCAATCGTCATTTTTCGAATCTAGTCACGAACGATACCTTCTGTGCCGGTATGTATACAGCGAGATAAGGCGCTCTAATATACAAGGTCTGTTTGAAAAAATCAGAAAAAAATTTTTCGTTTTTTGCGAGAGGAAAAACTTGAAACTTTTCAAACCCGCCTCGTATTTATCACGTTACTATTTATTATTTTGATACAGGCAACAAGGATGGAAACGGTCCGTGTAAAGGCGACAGCGGCGCCCCGCTGTTCATTCGCCATCGCCAGAAGTACTACATACGCGGCATCGTCTCAACGGCGCTAAGCGTCGCCGGCATCGGCTGCGATCTGACCAACTACGTCATCTTCGCTGACGTGCACAGCGAACTGAATTGGCTGCGGAGCACGATGCGCACAATGTGAACTGTTGGTGCTTGCTTGGTTGCATAAATAATCGAGAGAAAAAACAAACATTGATGACATTGAATCTTCAACGCTATACCACCTTGTTTTGCCGAGCGATTTACGAATAAATTAGCAATTAATTTTAGCATTACTCGCTGTCCGTGTGTGTTGTTTTCGTGTATGATATGCTGCGTTGTTTATCTTTTTTTATATATATATATGTATAAATATTAAATTTTTTAATTAATTATTAATTAAGCGCATTTTTTACGTACGTATACGTCATGGCGCAGTACCGCAATCTACGTAATTTACTAATTTTCACTAAAACTTAATCAATTTATAGTTAAATTAAGTTAAATTTGATTTATTTCTGATAACATATGATATATTACATTCTTTTGTGCTGGATTTTTATGCAAATTTGCGTAAATTCGAAAGCGGTAATAATTTATTTGAATCCGGCTCTGTTGCGTTAATCTCTTCCTCATAAATTATCGCTCTCGTCGTCTATATACAGATTGTAACTAACTGTTAGTCTTTGTTTGTTTTTGTTCATCGGCGCGCTAAATTGTGTCTATATTCGCGTGAGTACACAACTTATTTTTCGGCTAAAACATAGCATTTTCTTCCATCGTTTACAATAAGTTATCTTGCTATTAGACAATTTGCTCGTTGATTGTGTAATTGTAAGTATACATTTAACATAGGTGGCTTGTTCGAAAAATTTCTAGCACTTTTTTTAGCGAATTTTTAGTGCAGCCCCCCGCAAATTATTTTTTAGCACCACCCCCGCCTTGAAAATTTTTGATGGTTTTTTCTTTGCGCCCAGGGTGGAAATTTTGCGACTGCCTTCATTGATTTTTCTTTGATTTTGGCATTTTCCATCAAATCTTTTAGCGACTTTCATCATTATTATTCAACAATAATGAAGAACTGCATTCTTCATCATTTTTGATTAATTTTCATGAAAATCCTTAAAAAGTTTGATGGAAAATGCCGAAATCATAGAAAAATCAATGAAGAAAGTCGCTAAATTTCCCCCCGGGCGCAAAGAAAAAGCCATCAAAAATTTTCAAGGCGGGGGTGGTGCTAAAAATAATTTGCGTGGGGGCTGCACTAAAAATTCGCTAAAAAAGCTAGAAACTTTTCGGACAAGCCACATATACTTTAATAAATAATAATTATTCTTTACTTTTAGCAAGCATAATGTTTCCGTTTATGCTTCCCTTATTCAATATCATCATTGCATCAACACCAACCCCAATATGTCACGATGTAATCATAGCCGAAACAGCATCCGATCACTGCCCGATGTTCTTTCTCCGATTACCCAATGACTATTCAGGCAGCTATGATTTGCGCGTCAATGCATCGCTGCCATTCATATCGCGACAGAACGCAAAGTTAATGGTGGAAAACTGGACGGATATTCAACGAAAACCTGTAAAATCATTAGATTATCTATTTTGGCATGAAGCTTGCTCGATGCGGATTCGCATCACGCAAGTAATGTTTAATGGACGCTTGGTTTGTACGGATGACGCTTATCCCAGTACGTTTAACTGCTTCGAAAAGTTGCAAGCCAAAAAATGAAACTTTTCGGGCCATCCCCATACATATCAATTGATATTCTGTTATTTTCTTTTGTTTTAGTTGATTCGCATGGTGTGACGAACGCATACGTCGATCATAAGATCACATCGCCGATACAGCGCACGAAAAATTGGAGCGACTTGTAAATTATTTTCAGAAAGAAGAAACAATTGATGGGGAATACATTTATTTAAATAATAGTTAGTAGTTGTACACAAAATGGTAAAAAGCAATGTGAAATAATTGAGAGGGGGCGTAACTTAACATACACACCCTCGTATGTTTGTCACTATTTTGGTGTGCTTATTTTTTGACTTTTTATTAATAATTATTTAAGAAGAAAGACAAAAAACAATTGAATGCTGCTGGAGGGATACATTTATTTATAATTTATGATATAGTTTAGTTAGTTAGTTAATTAGTTAGAGCGATTGATTAAATAATAGGGTTAGGATTCATAACTGTGCACGATAGCATGAGCTGTTGTGGCGGTGGCGGTGCCGGAGCTAACTGGACGGGCTGTACGGCAACGGTCGGTGCCACTATCGGTGTAGCAGCGACAATTGGCGGCGCTGCGACCATCTTGTCTGTCTTGAAGTGCGGCGCGGCATTCACTGATGCCATCGCCTATACCAAACACACAAAAATTAGATTAAAATTTATGCAAATGCGATATTACTTCGATTCTAAGACGCACCCTGAATATGGTCGCTTATGTTTAGCATTGCTAGACTAGCAGCATGAAAAGGGATAAAAATATTCGTCTTCGAATCGAATTAATACGGTATATGTATAACAATTAACTTACCAATACGGCGAGTAGTACTACGACGACGAGTTTTTGCATCTTGCTGTTGACTTTACCTGCTCAGCAAATTTGCGCGCGAATTTATACCGGAAAATTTGATGGCCCTGTCGCAACGCTTATCTATTTTATGTCGCCGAACGCAATGAAATCGGCGCGATTTATCTGTGCAATTTCCAATCCTTGTGCAACACATCGCCCAAAAATAAAATGTTTTAATTGCCTCTCATAAAAATCGGCTAGCAAATTGTTTAATGATTGCAATTTTTGAGTGCTTTATGCAACTTAGCAACAATGATTTATAAAAAAGTAAAATAATGTCTGTGCCATGTAGAAAGAAGGCCTTTTTGGCATCGCATTTCACTTCTAACAACCAGCAAAGTCTTTTTTATTCCAGACTTTATTCATATGATTTGACAAAATTTTGCTAAGCTGATGCAAAGTAAATTGTTTAAATTATATATTTATTATCACACAAAAAACCAAAAATAGTTTAACTATTATTGTTTTACTTAATATTTATAGTCTCTCGTAAAAATTGTCTGTGAACTTTTAATTGCAATGATATTGCGATTTATGCAACCCGTATTTTATGCAAATATATATATTTTCGCAACAAAAATAAAGATGTTTGGACGATGATGGTGGAAAGAAGGTCTTTTTGGCATCGGACACTCATCATATCCTCTCTCCTATCCCACTTTTTGAGCCAGTTTCTTTAATCCCGCTTTAGAATATAAATAATTAACAATTATTCTTAGCTTTTAACCAAAATCATGCCTGCGCGATGTGGAAAGAAGGCCCTTTTGGCATCGCACACTCATATTATCTCTCCTATCCCACTTTTTGGGCCAGTTTCTTTGGAATATCAATAGAATATGCAACCCAGCCTACACCAAACACTTTTTGGCTTCGTTAACGTCGCCTCGTTTTCCACTTTTCCACCACCAAATCTCTTTTTTCTTTTTGCAAAGACCTTAAGTGAATAAAATGAATAATAAATTTGTTTATTTATCTTTTTATCACACAACAAGTTGCTCAAATATTTTATGTACATATATTCTAGTTAGGATTACATATACTTGGTGCAATTATACATGCGATTGATCTTGGCGACGTCCAGCCGACTGAAGTGGAGCCGTTGCCCGATGTACTGGAACATCCTTGAATCCTACAAAGGAATTTGTTCAGTTTTCTTCATTTTTTTGCAATTCAGAGCTACTGAGATGTGATTGGAAATAATTTGAAATAAAGCCGTAAGCAAATCCTAAATCACGATCCTCATTTTGTTCATTTTCGACCTGATTCGGGTCTTAATTCGGATCAATTCAGAAATAGTAAGATGGAATGATTGGGAATGGAGATGAAATGGGTTTAGAGCTGATTTGCAACGAAGCCAGACACAAATTCTAGGCCACAATCTTCATTCCCAATCACAATTCTAAATTAATTCTTTTCAGATCTATGGAGGTGTAATTGGGAATGACGTACTTAAAGTTCCAAATCAGTTCAGAACGCATTGGGTGACAAACAAAGTGATTTGCAAGCAAAAGGTTTAGCCTTCTGAATGCTTCTTACTTTTGGTATGATTGTCGGCTTCCCATTCCTGGTGAACGCCTGCTCGCTGTAGTGCAACAACGACGCGTAGTCGTACCCCACGCCATACGTCTTCAGCGCGCTCTCCTGCAGCTTGACGAAGTTATGCTCATGGCCTGCAACACCCAAAAACAATTGAATAAAATGTGTATAAATTGCAAAGATATGTCATTGACCGTCAACGATGTTGTTCCAAACGATGTCGACGAAGTCGTCGCGATCGTAGCGATTGTGCTCGTGGATGAAGCCCAAGGCGTGGAGGATTTCGTGCTG
>JARJDW010012176.1:0-38888 GCA_030264715.1 Adinopsis sp. GC000173
TCAATTTATTGCATGTGTTCATTAATTATATTTATATTTAGTAGCTAATTCCTTTAAAAGCAAAAAAATTTAACAACCAGTAAGCAAATTTCATTATACTAAGCTTACTTAATATTTATAACTATTGTCAAGGGTTAAGAATAAAAATTTTCAATTACATTTGCATCAAATTGATATCTATTTTGCAATTAACAAATATTCTATTACCACGAAAGCCAACACCTGATATTAGACACATCAATGAATCAGTTTGTTGCATGTGCTCGATAATTATTTGTATGTATATAATGAAATGCCAATATCAAGTGATGGCAAATACATTATTAAGAAACCATACCATAAAGACAACTAATATTTAATAGCCAATTCCTTTTAAAGACAAAAAAATAAGCTTACTTAATATTTATAACTAATGTCAAGGGTTAAGAATAAAAATTTTCAATTACATTTTCATCAAATTGATATCTATTTCGCAATTAACAAATATTCTATTACCACGAAATCCAAACACCTGATATTATACACATAAATGAATCAGTTTGTGGCATGTGCGCGACTATTATTTGTATACGTATAGTGAAATGCCAATGTCGAAGTGTTGACAAATACATTTTCGGATAAGCGTTTCATAAGAGAAATAATATTTAGGAACAAATTCAATTATTGTAAGAGTGAAAGTCTAACAACTGGTTCACTATTGTTTCAGTAGTTTTCAGCAATTTTATAATTTTATTAATAAGTATTAATGATAATAATATATTTTTATACATGAAATGATTATTTTCCGACGGAATGTGAAGGCGCAACATCTTTATCCGTGATTTTAATGTACGGCGACTATACTGTAGAACCACTCATTTCTAATAAAATCCTTTTATAAAGCGGCTGCCGTTATATTTAAGAAAAAAAAAACGCTACATCTTATTTATTCAGAGAATTTCGAGGAAAGTAATTTGATATAAATTAGTCTGAATATATTACCTAATTAGTTTAATTAAACTATAATGTAGAAAAAACCGTGCAAAAGCTTCTGACGTCATAAATTAGAAGCTTCCAACCGAAGCACTCATTTTTTCGGGCCCGATATTTTTTCCCTAGCAGTGTTATAATTAATTTTTAAAGAG
Source organism: Adinopsis sp. GC000173 (assembly GCA_030264715.1). NCBI lineage: Eukaryota > Metazoa > Arthropoda > Insecta > Coleoptera > Staphylinidae > Adinopsis > Adinopsis sp. GC000173. The sequence continues at coordinate 1,125 of JARJDW010012176.1, forward strand.
TAACTATTAATATCTAAATTTATTACATCAGTCGAGCGAAGATTTATGCGAATCATCATTTACGTTACGTTGGATAGTTTTGTGTAGATTATTCTTTGCAATATTACAACCTACAAGCAAAACACTCACGTTAATAACGCAGATAAATCAGCACGTTTTAATAACACAATATTGATTCGGCCGGCTGGTTAAAAGAAATTGCAGCCGATTCTTAAGCGCAATATCATAGAAAAATTACATTGTATTATTGATTCGTGCCGTTTAATGTCGCTTTAAACTATAAACTCGTTGTTCTATAGCAGCGAAATCTTTTACCAGATGCGAATTGCTTTAGTAATGCAATGTTAAAGGAATATGAAAAATTGTTGATTAACTATACGTACTCGTATTGGATTAAAAAGCAATTTCTTTAACAAATGATTATAATACATTTAACAAATGAAATGATTTATGCTCGCCAAACACCAAATTTCCCATTGCAATTTTTCATTCCATTTGACATTTCACAATTTTAATATTTAATGTTTTACAATTTGTGCGCCAAAACATAAACAGTACCATCTTTTTTCAATTTCCTTTCGCGCACAAATTATATTGATGATGGATAATTTTATCAGTGCCGATTTTAACGAAATATTAATAAATTTGCGGGCGCTCCATGCCAGGTGCACTCATTACTATTGACTTTTTTACTTCATTGACGTCATTTGCATACAACAAATAGCAAAAAAGCAATCGTTGGATTTTTTTCTATCCCGACTCTATATACATATATTTTGGTGAACGATTAGCGTAATCTAACAGCCGCAAGGCGATTAAAATGCAAATTAATAATCTATGAGATGAAATAATTGTTCTTTAATTGGAAATGTTTAATAGTTGAAGTGTATGGTAGGATTCAGACGGTGGTATAAGCCATTGAAAATGTGTTTAAAGAATTTCGGGCATTCGTGCGACGGCGGATCGCTGTCAAGGGATGAACGGGGGCATTCCGGCCGCATTGTCTATCCGAAAAATAGCAGAAAATTTATTCTTACCTTTCCATTCATGTGTCGATTCGAAAGCGATGATCGCAACGAACTCATTTTAATAGATTAGTAATTAATTAACACATTTATTAAGTATACAATTATTATCGAAAATCACACACCGAGAGATTTCTTTGAGAATATAATTTTTATTTATTATTTGTAATCCTAATTTATTGTATAGTAATTATTATCATAAGTAGTAATTGGTGGTTGTTTTAAGGAGTTGCTTTTAACAAATAAATTCGTTTGCTCGTTTTTCTTTTCTTGGTTTTTTGATATTATCTAATTAATCTGATATGTCTAATTTGTTTTATATTCTTTAAATATTTAATTATTGTAATAATGTTGAGTAAAAAACTACATGAACAGTTTTGCTTGATTTGTTTTTGTTTTTTTTAAATTATCACATTAACTTTAGGTACATTTACAATAAGAAGAATATAATTGTCTTTGATATTTGTTAAGTTATTATATAAATAATCACTCTATTATCAAATGTGTTGAGCGTTTTTTCTCTATGTGTCTTCTAACGTGCAAAGAAACCATATCGATGTTCGAAACCGCAGCATGTTGTCGTATAATTTTTCTATTTTATTGGTAGTACAACAAATGAAAAAACAGTGCTTTGAAGCAACTTACAGATTGTCTGCTTTAGCTTTGTGAGGCCTAAACATTTGTCTCGATGTTTTTTAGCATTATTATTCGTGCAATAAAAACTTTAACATTAATCGGGCTAATTTTACCACGCACTGAATGATTAGTTTATTTAAGTATGATTTTAATTCAGTTGAAATTTTTTACGTTATGTTTGCTTGTATTAATTGGTGTCTTTTATATTGGAAGATCATAAAGCGGCCAACAAGGGACGCAGGTCTGGGGAAGACTGCAGTGTTATATGCCTGGAATATCGATCAAATCCTGAGGCACTTCGCGCCAAGATGCGCGCATACTCACAGGATTCTCACCCCCAACCGAATTTTAAAACATATTATTGATAAAATTTATTAATTTCTAGTAAATATTTGTCGAAAATTATCATAAAAATTATCTAAATACACTCCCGCCATTTTGTTTATGCTCGCATCAAATGGTTAATAACTCTATTTTAGTGTATGAGTGTATATTTCACCATCTAAAAACTATTAATGTAACAGGTTGTTTCAGGAAATAAATATCATCTTTTGCGTTCCTTCTCTAACTTATACATAAACACTATATTGGAATATTAATAAATTATGTCCATTTTAGCATTGTATAAGTCTGATTTTAACATTTTTAGTTAATAATCGTCTCTGCATAAAAAAATAATTCAACCAGTTAACTTGGTTAATTTTAGTAAACTTATAGATATAATGAGTTTATAATTATGTTTTTAGAAATTTGCCTAAGATGAGCATAAATTCTAATATAATTTAATCAAAATTTTTGCTTGTTAAATTATACAGGATATCTAACATGCAAATATTAATTAAAAGCACTTCATTATTCTAAAGAATGTGGCCTGAACACAATAAATCCTTCAGAATTGTTTTATTTTTTATCACTGAAATAATGATCTACAAATATATTAATAACTTTAATAACCATCTAACTATTTTGTATTTTACTATCGTAAATAAATATGCAATGAATATAGACTATTTTAATTAAAATCACGTAATGTACCATAATATAAACGCAAAAATGCAAAAACGTTAAAAATCAATACACAATAAAAATACAAATTCAGCTATAATTTAATGCATAGGCAGTAATTAATTTTTATCATGTTAAAAAATAAAAGCTCAAATCAATAAAACGCAATGCACTTGTGCTGTAAGCTGCATATAAATTAATAAAATTCTTTAAACATTGAGAATTACACGACAATAACTGAAACAATTATTATTTCTTTAAATACTTGTATAGTATATATTACTGGTTCATACTTATATATTTTTTAATTCATATGTTTTCAGCTATAATATAATACATAAGCATTAATTCATTTATATCATGTTAGAAAATAAAAGCTGAAATCGATGAAATGTAATGCATTGTTGCTGAAAACTGTAAATATATATTTATATAGTTATAAATTCTTTCAAAACTGAGCTTATTTTCCTAAACGAATATGCTTCATTACACGACAATTATTAGTTCTTAAAATGCTTGTATAGAAATTACTGGCTCATACTTACATATTTTTTAATTAATATGGTTTCAACTATAATACAATACCTACATAGATATTAATTAATTTTTATTATGTTAGAAAATAAGAGCTCAAATCAATATAATGTAATGCATTTTTGCTTCAAGCTGCATATAAATTTATAAATCGTTATAAATTTGAGCTTATTTATCTAAACAAATATGCTTCATTACAGGATAACAGCTACAAAAAATGATTGTATTGTACAAAGTAGTGCTACATACTAAGGTACATACGTTTAAATTCATATGATTTCAGCTATAATTTAATGCATAGGCATTAATTCATTTTTAGTACGTTAAAAAATTAAAGCTCAGATCAATAAAATACAATGCATTTTGTTTCAAACTGCATATATGTTTATAAATTTTTTAAAATGGAAGTTTATTTACCTAAACGAACGTATCATTACATGATAACCAATATAAAACGATTTTTACTACTTAAAATACTTGTCATATTGGTAATTTTATACTTTTTAATTCACATATTTATTTGATATAAACAATTTATTCTAATTTAACGTAATTTTTCAAACAATATATCTACTGATACATTGTCGTGTTGGTTGAGACAAAACAAGATACAAATATGTGTAATATAGAAACGCAAAGCCTGCGATATAAAATGAGCAATATCCACGACATTTAACATTTAGTTATTGATAAACTATTTATAATGTAGATAGGTATATGAAAACGTTAAAATTGCATCTGTTATAAAATGGATGCTCCTATATAATTTGCAATTCCAAATTTAAATTTACGAATATAATATATTTATTAGGAATTTTTATGTCAATACCGCTTATATTTTTTATAGATGGTATTTAAATGCAATTTTTTTTTAATTTTTTACAATAGATATAATTAGTAATTTATATGCGAATAAAAATACTATTGTATTACATAACACCTCTATTTTGATGTAGGTAAGTATATTTATTCAACTTGAACAGTTCATATGCTTTGTTTAAATAATAATATTTATTCGTAAATTTCTATATAAATGGTATTTTCATCCAATAAATAAAATTGCTAGTTTAAATGTAACTAAAAATACTCCTACATAATACTTATATTGTGATATTACTATATTTATTCAAATAGCATAGTTCCAAGAAGAGCATTAAATTAGAGAGACGATGATTTTACATTTAATTGTAAGAAATTCTGCTAACAGCATTAAACTAATATAATCTATTATTAGCTATAATTGGGCAGGCATGATCGAGAAAGCGCATTGTCTCGCTGCTGCTATACCAAGAATTTCATCCATCCTAAATTGTAACACAGACGATTCCGAATCACAATAACGTTACCAGAATTTATAGCTCGCTCATAAATAAGACAATAATGCATTTATGATCACGATTACAGGCACGTACTTTTCTAATCATTGCGACAACATTCACGTCGGCAATGACATAAATAACCATCTAATTGAATTAAGTTCAAATCGGCTGTGATTAACATGTATACAAATTATTGTGTGTTAGTACGTCGTAGGAAGCTGGCAAGAATTTCCACCCCCAACCAAATCGCGGTGAAGATAAATCATAACATGCGTTGTTTTCAGCATGCGCTAACACTTTCTGTGTTTTTGTATGAATGTACATATTATATATTTTATCAGCACCTTTTTGAAATAAAAAATGTGTTGTTTGCATATGATGTGGTTTGCGGTTTGAAGCAGCAGTACGTTTCACTAATATTTATTAATATGTTAAGCGTAATAGTGTTAAAACTTCAAACGCATTATCGTAACAAGTTGTCATTACGTTTATGTAAAAGCTTTTCATTACATTAAACATAGTATAGGTGTAAAAAGCAATGAAACTTAATAGATATTGTAATGTTTTATAGTAAAATGTAGAATGTACAATTTACAAATATTATGGAAATTTCTTCTTAAATGTATTTGTAATTATATTAAATTAACAAATTTCACAAAAAGTAATACTCTCAATAAAAGAATATACACATTTTAGTCCAAAGATTTCCTGAAATTCGAATTTTTGTATAAGTTTTAGAGGAGCAGCTCAAAATCTATTAATAAATGTACGTACATAATATATTTTTCATTTACAAATTTGCTAAATTTTAAAATGATTATTTAGTAATTTTCACTGGAAACTATTAACTGGCTAGGTATTTACAGCATTTCTGAAAATATTGTATTTACGAGAGACCTACGTTAATTGCTATAGTTTATACTTATGAATAACTTAATGTATTTTAATTGCATCAACGTAATAACAAATTTCACAAAAAATAAGTCTCGTAATAAAAGATTTTATACAAATTAGTCCAGAGATTTCGTAAAATTTGAATTTTTATATAAGTTTTAGTGTAGCAGCTAAAAAACTATTGATAAATGTAAGTATTTATTGCAATTTATATAAATCGTTTACAAATTTGTTAAATTTTAAAATAATTATTTTTTAATTTTTACTGTTAACTATTAATTAGCTAGGTAGTTACAACAGTTTTGAAAATATATACGAGAGACTTACATACGTTAATTGCAACAAAGTTTATACATATATTCTTACGTGTAGCTGTATCAGATTAAAAATTTATGAGTAGATATATTTTGATCACTGAAAGCAAAATAAATGATAAAATCATTGAAAATAATACAAGCTTCTACCATTTTCTCAATGAGCTTTTTGTATTATTACATAGTAATATGATGGTAAACTTATATTTAACACTAAATATTTTTAATGCTTCTCTATCAAATCATTTGACATTTTATTAAATAATGAAAATATGTTAATTTAATGGATATTTATAATTATCTAAGCTTCTTATATGCCAATGCGGCTTAAAGTTATTGTAGTTAATTTATAATTTTCATAAATTGATAATTAATTTATGCTTTTAATACAACCCAAAGTAATAGATTACTAATTTGACAAAACAGTGTACATTTCTCTATGAAACCTTTTGAAATAATTAGGTAAAACAATTTCATTAAAGTTATTATTGACTAAATTGCATTAAATAATGAAAATATGTTAATTTAATTGATATTTATACTTATCCAAGCTTCTTATATGCAATTGTAGCTTTAAATTATTCCAATTAATTCATTAATTTTCATAAATTGATAAATAATTAATTTGTGCTTTCAATAAAATCCAAAGTAATAAATAAATAATTTGTCAAAAAAGTGTACTCTTTTATATGAAAACTTTTGAAATAACTAGGTAAAACAAATTCATTAAAGTTATTGACTAAATTGCATTAAATAATAAAAATATGTTAATCATCCAAGCTTCTTATATGCCATTGTGGCTTTAAATCATTCAAATTAATTCATTAATGTTCATAAATTGAGAAATAATTAATTTATGCTTACAATGAAATCCAAAGTAATATATTACAACAATAGTTTGACAGAAAAGTGTATTACATACACGCGAAAGCAAGTATTCGTATTGAAGCTAAGCTAATAATTCAATTAAATAGTTTCACAACAAATCCATTGTAACGGTATACGAGTACATGCTACATGCATCATGTAGGTAAATTTAACCCAAATATCTGTATTAATATCTCACTGCTAATAGATATTGTTCGAGAAAGGCTATAAGCATCAGATGCACAATGTTGTTGTTGTTATAAACAAGATCCGCGCACATCATCATCATCTTCTCCCACATTGTTTATTTTAGCTGAATTTCAACAACATATTATATTGCAATCAGAAATTTCATATTTATTACTTATTACATTAAATCACATTTTATGGAAGAAAAAACATTGAAATTGCAAATTTTTTAAAATGGATTCTCCTATATAATTTGGCGTTCCAAATTTGAATTTTCCAGTAGTTAATAAAAGTAAATATCTTTTATATTTTCATCGAATCGAATTAAATAATTGTTGAAGTAGTTTACAGCTAACAGATTTGTAAGTTTTTTTTATATATGTTATTTTAATCGAAGAAATAAAATTAATAATTAATTAAAATTGTTATAAACAAAATCTGCGGACATCATCATCTTCTCGCATTGTTTGTTTTAGCGTAATTTCAACAACATATTATATTGCAATCAGAAATTTCATATTTATTACTTATTACATTAAATCACATATTATGGAATGAAGTATAAAACTCCCATAAAAGCATTACAGGAGTATTAGCCAAACAGTTAGGTATATATCTATCATTATAATGAAATTAGTCCGCATTTATAAACAAAACTGGATAGTACCATACACAAAAGTACGCGGTAAATATTTCATTAACCACTAAAATATAATACAATGCCATGAAGTTAATTGGAAAGATAACTGCTTTAATTAAATCTCATTAATGGAGGAATAGATTAGCATCAAAACTGCATCATGGATGCGACGTTATAGTGTGCAATTAAAAGCAGAAAATACATTTTTGTTGAGCACAATTTAAGGTGGAAAATATTCGAAAGTTATGCGTTTTAAGCTTTTATGTCGTCCGGAACGGCGTCGTGGTTTTATGCGAAACGTAAAAATGTGATAAGAAAAGCAAAACGAACTTTTATTAAGCGAAGGTAATCTAAGTAGACGGTTAATTATCAAGCTGAAATTGGGTGCTTACTACCCTCTAAAATGGCTTTAAACTTGCAAAATATTAAGATGTAAAAAGTAGCATGTAACTAGATAGAGTAAAAAATTAAAACTAGCTGAAAACAATAATAACCAGAAGACGAAAATAGTCACAGTAATTTTAAATTAAGAAACTTCTATATATTTTATATTACCTAAGTTAAAAAAAAAATGCGCAGGTGAGCCAAAATTACGGTGTCAGTAAAATTCTGAAATGGAATATTATTAAATTTTTGTACTTGCACTTGCGATATAAAATTGCGGCCAGACCGACCGACTTTTTCTCGACTCAGGAAACCCGAATTCGTGCACATTTGCTACAAACTGAACTTTCAATATGAAAAAATGGGAAATTTGAAGAATGACAATGCACGGATTCTGCGCGCGCCATGATAAAGCATCCTCTCATAAGGCTCTCATTTTAACAAAATTTCTGGTTAAATACTTAGTCAATATTATAGAATAATCACCGTAATCGTTAGATATGGGATATGGCACTGACTGACTTTTTTCATTCTTTAAAACTGATATTAATAGTGTGAAACTCTCGTTTTCAGCCATTGAAACGTGAAAAAGAGAATTCGTGGCGAGTATTAAATTCGATTCAGAAAAATGGATTTAAAAAATGTTTTAACGATAGGATTATTTGTTGTGTATCTACATTATTTAAGAAAGAGCTTATTTTGAAGGTGACATCATGCATTTAAATGAATGCTAAATATTCTGTGTTTTATCGGACAATTCCCGATATTTATTTGACACAGTGTATTCTCTAACACTAAACTATTAAATAATGCTAAAAAAATTGAAACTAAATAAAAACTGGAAAATCCTATTAAAAAATTGCATGTTCATATAAAAATTAGATATCTCGATTAAGTAACCGTTGCCACAACATTTTAATCACAACCTATTGTACAAATGTGACAGGTTAATAATTCATCTGGCTAACATTTAAAAAACCTACTACTAAATAATATTGATATATCTAGACGAACTCCTTATGCCAGCGCAAATTGTGGCTAAAAATAACAAAATCAATTTATTATTTCCAGAATGCGATCAAAAATTCACAGTTTCATTTCATTCTAACCTTCTCCCAATGTTCCACACTTCACATTTAAAAAAAGCGAAAGTGTGATCGTAAAAGCGCCCAAAGTATATAAAGCAAAAAGTATACGATCTGTTCGAGTCGTTACGGAAACACCTCGATACAATCTTAAAACCGTCCTGGATAAATAAGTTAATTACATGTATAGGTATACAAATTATTCATGGATCCCTATCAATAATTACAATCATAATTCTATGCATTATATTATTGATAATATTTTCACCGTAACTAAATATCGGGCATTAAAATAATTGGAGCAACATTTTTAACGAAAACCAAATTGAGGTAATGTTCGCTGCTATCGAATATCAACTAAAAGCATAATAATGTTAGTTATATATTTGAATATAAAAGTAATAATAATAATCACCTTAAAATTGGTCGGATTTTCACGCCACTGACAAACTTTGCTAAACACGTTGTAATTTTCGCACACAAAATACATCGTTAGATAAACATTTTTGCAAAACTCAACGCATTCATCAAATCTTATTCGCAAATTTGTTTCGAAAGTTGAAAATATTCACAATAATAAAAGTTTTTGGCACGGCTTTTCCAACTTGTGGAAAATTATACTTTGCATTCGGACATTGAAATAATTGGAGCAACATTTTTAACGAAAACCAAATTGAAGTAATGTTCGCTGCTATCGAATATGAACTAAAAGCATAATAATGTTAGTTATATATAGGTATATGAATATAAAAGTAATAATAATAGTCATCTTAAACTTAGTCGGATTTTCAAGCCGGTAAACTTTGCTAATTAAAACACGTTGTGATTTTCACGCACAAAATACATCGTTAGATAAACATTTTTGCAAAACTCAACGCATCCATCAAATCTTATTCGCAAATTTGTTTGGAAAGTTGAAAATATTCACAATAATAAAAGTTTTTGGCGCGGGTTTTCCAACGTGTGGAAAATTACACTTTGCATTCGGACACTGAAATAATTGCAGCAACATTTTTAACGAAAGCCAAATTGAGGCAATGTTCGCTGCCATCGAATATGAACTAAAAGCATAATAATGTTAGTTATATATAGGTATATGAATATAAAAGTAATAATAATAATCATCTTAAACTTAGTCGGATTTTCACGCCGTAAACTTTGGTAATTAAAACACGTTGTGATTTTCGCGCACAAAATACATCGTTAGATAAACATTTTTGCAAAACTCAACGCATCCATCAAATCTTATTCGCAAATTAGTTTCGAAAGTTGAAAATATTCACAATAATAACAGTTTTTAACGCGGGCTTTCCAACGTGTGGAAAATTACACTTTACAACAAATTATATAATACATATGTGTTTTTCTCGGTAATGTAACGATTATTAATTACAAGATTGCATGATTTATTGCCTCGCTCGCATTCTGCTAATTCTAAAAACATAGTAATTATGCTTAATTTCATAGCATTTTATTTATATATAAAAGTACATTATTAATTATCAATTATGTGTTGTGTTATTTTTAGAATTCGCACTAAAGGTTAGATATTAAATGTACAATTAAGTGCTTCTTTTGCATCTATATTTTTATCACACAATAAATTACCCTTATAACAGCACACAACAGAGCGTCGCTAGAAAATAGGAGAAAGCAACAAATGTTCAGTTTAACAAGCAGTTTTTATACGCAGAATTAATGGTCGATAGTTTTTCAGAAACGTAAAAACAACCATCTGAAATAACATAAAATATCGGCGGAATGCAACAATGCATTCTCTATTCTTTATTGTCTGTAAAGATAAAATAAGAATTATGCGAAGTAAAATGCTTATTGCAATAAATTCGATTGAAATACCAACGCAAATAATTTATTCCCGCTTCAAAATCCCTCATAGACAATATTTCAATCTCAAGCCTCAAATAGTTTTCGAAACTCTATCAGGAACGGAAATTAATCATTCAAAAACGCAGACAATATTTGATTATTTTTAATTCATTATTTATAACCAAATTAAAAATGTGTGTTTAACATTTATGACGCTTGATTTATTAGTTTATCGCATCTTTTTAATGAAAATTGAATCGGTAATTAAATTTTAATTTTAATCAATAAAGTATTTCGCTTTAAAGCTACCTGCACAATCAAAAAATAAATAAATACTCAACCTTATATTATTTTAAAAAAGTATCTAACAATAATTGCAACAAAAGCATAGACTCGGTAACATAAGAATATGTATTCCTAGCAAACTTACATTGCCTTGTTAACTTTTTGGTGGCAAAACGCAGTTTTACGGAGCTAACAGTGGAGAGGCTCATTTTTCTAGTGCCAAACTGTTATTATACGAATTCGCTTGCGTTCGTTAACCTTTTTATTGCATTTACCGACAGTTTCTTGTAAAATGTACCAATTATTGCTTGGGCAACTAAGTAATTGCCGATATCAGTTATAAATGCTTTTCACTCCCATTTTTAGGATATCCGTAAATGTTGTGATCTTCGTCTTCTTATATATGTTAGCTGTAATCCTAACCTAGCTTTATAAGTTCATTGCGTAGATAGTTTCTCAAAGTGCTTTTTACCTCAACATTAATATGGAGTGCAAAAACAAACATTTCGTCATATTTTGCTTTATGATTTTTGTAAAGGAAAGAACGCATTGCAAGCCGCCAAAAAGTTATGTAACGTGTACGGTGATGAAGCCCTGAAAGAAAGACAATGCCGAAATTGGTTTGAAAAATTCCGTTCTAGAGATTTTTCTCTTAAACATGACCAACAATAAGAACGACCAGTTAAGTTTAATGAGGATGAAATCAAAATTATCATCAGAAAGATGATAAAAGGTCATTGAACAAAATCGAAAATACTTAATAGATAGAAATTTTTACCATTAAAAAGAAAAACTCTCTTATTTCATTGAAAAAATCGAAAATTTCTTAGTTGCCAACCCGATATAAACGAACGTTTATGACGATTGCCATAAATTATAAATTTGGTCTGCATTTTGCTCGCAGTGTCCTATTATTAAATTTAAAAATTGTTAACATGGAAATTAATTAATACATTGTAGTATAATAAATTATTTATACATCTGGGCTGAGAACTAAAGTTTGATATAACAATATATGCAATAAATTAATAAATATTCATGTAATTTAATGCAACCTGTACAAAATGTATATTTCATTATAATCACGAATTAATGATTAACCCTAAAGGCACACATGCGTACATGCTTTAATTATTTAATCACAATTATACACGAGCAACACACTCTTTCTCTCTCTCTGTGTGTAAGAACAAAGAAACACAATTGTGAATTTTTTAGTACTTCATGAAAACTACACACGTGTTTTATGTATTATTTATGATTGTCGAGAAAGAAATAATATTCAAACTTCGTAAAATTTTATTTCATCTGGAGCGCGTATACTCGATAAAATGAACTAGTTTCCCATACTCCTTACAATCACACATAATAAACTTGTAATTAGGTAATATTATACTTTAATTTACACTTGCGGTATTACGAACGTTTTTTTAACTTGATTTCAGCTTGAAACTTATAATTGAAGAAAGAAAACTTTACTCATTTCAATATGCTATGAAAAATTGTTAAGAGCAGGAAATGCTGACACTATATACCCATTGGAAGAAATAAAATCGATAGTATGACTATTTTAGATATATTGTACAATGGGAGTGTTGTGTAATTGCCCTTCTGTTTTCAGAGCCTAAATAGTGGAGAGCCTCTTTACGCTTGTACGTCGCGCAACATTAATTTTTATTAAACTTGAAAGCTGTAATGTGGGATTCTTTGTACTAATACAAGTTGTATGAAGGATTTAATAATGGTCATTTAACGATAAGCAATAATCCGGACATCTTCTAAATAAAAAAGAACAAAGCAAATCAAAAATAGGGATTTCAATACTGAAAAGAACATGCGTTGCAACAGCTTCGCTTTTAATTCAAAAAATTATATCCGGTAAATGACGATTATCTGTCTACATCCGTATTATTTTTCAAATTTAACACCACACAAATTCGGAGTATAAAAAATGATACTAAAATAAAAGTGTTTTGGCAACACTAACCGTATTAAGAAGCCAAGACAAAGCAAAAAACGCGAGTGCGCTCCTTAAGCCCGGATGTATCTGTTAAGCGACAGGATACAATTCTTTGAAACTTGGCACAGACTCTTGATGATTCTTTGGTCCTATCTTGAAAATTATGTATACAGTCAAAACCATTAGTATGATTTCAGCTCTAGTGATATCATTTAGAATCATTTATAATTTTTGCCTTTGCCTTATTTATTATAATCGTTACATGGAGCAACCGAATCACAAATATCGCGCTTAGGCCTATGTGGACTATACGAACTTCCACGACGATCTTCGTAATTTGCTTTTTACAGTAAATTTTCCTGTTTTCCGTTTATTATTACGTATGTCTTTTAACTTTTCCTTGATCTAACAACACCTGATAGGTATTTTATGTACTACTATGTATAATAAGCCCAAATATCGCGCTTAGGCCTATGTGGACTATACGAACTTCCACCACAATCTTCATAATTCGCCTTTTACAATAAATGTTTCTGTTTTCCGCTCATTATTATGTATGTCTTTTAACTTTTCTTTCACCTAAAGAGTACTACTATGTACAATCAGCCGAAATATAATTTTTATTTGTTGATTTTTCTACCACAAATTAATTCAGAGCTGAGAGGATTAAAAGAATGCGCATTTAACAAATTTCTTACATAGTAAGTTAAATGGTATACCGTCAACAAAGTAGCATGACAAAATCTTCCATCATACGGAAATTTCTCCTAACGCATTTTCATTAGGCAATCTATTTATTAGGAGGAATCTTTTTACACTTAAATACAATATTCAATTACAGTTACACCTGACCTGTGCGACCTTATTAACTAATGTTAAAACTAATTGCGTTTGCTTATGCTGTTAGATACTTTTTGATTCGACTGGTCCTTATTTGCCACTAAGTAAAAAATGTCCTTTATTACCTTTGGCAGGGAAAACTCCTACATAAAAACCCGAATTTTAACGCACATTAGAAATGCGAGTAGTATGATTGTCTTCCTGGTTTTAGCGCGTTACTTGTCTTGAGAAGTTCCAAAGGTTTTTGCAATAAACTACTAGACAAATCATTTTCTATTTATCACCTCAAAATATATTGTTTATTACTAAGTTTTATTAAACACATACAACATATTAGTGCTACACAGTAAAAGTTGCAGTGTGGTCTAATAGTTTGCAAACAGATGTTGTACATAAATAATTAGTGATACATACAGTAAGGCACAAAAGTTTTCATCCAAAACTTTAATATTTTAATGTATTTTACATAACTTTAACAATACAAACTAAAAAAATCAAATTTTATTATTTAACAATAGACACAAACAGAGATACTACATTTGGAATGAGATTGTTTCGTCAAATATGTTGAGAGTTCACTACTGTCAGTCGAACCACATTATTTCGTGCAGTTTCAGCGTCGGTGAATTGTACCACAGAATGTAATAGAAAATGACCGCGGTGGCGATGAAAACAGTCCACACGTACGTGCTTTCAGTCGGGGCATATTTAGATTTCATCGTCGATTCCGTTTTATTCTGTTTGGGCGGCATCGCGCAACAACTTTCAGAACATGGTATCAGATAACGTGTCGCCAAATTTGCAAAATATGCATATATATATATATAAAATTATTCAACTTGTGTATGATATGAATGTATGTCAAAGTATGACAATTTTGATTATATATCGTGTGTATGTGTGTGTTGTTTAGAAACCAGATAATATTTGAATAAAGTTTGTGTTGTTGAATTTGTTTCGGCTGTCACGAAATGTTTTATCGATTTTTAATTATGAATAAAACAAGGCTGGCTAAATATAAAAATGATTAAACTGTACTTCATACAGCAGATATTTATAAATAACTTATTAGTTAAACTCTTCTTTTTATGGTATTGAATATTTACGTAATATTTCTTTGTTCATTTAACATACATACTAGCCTCTACCTTTAACATTTTCTTCATGTGCCTTATTATTTCCAACTAATCTCCAACTAATGGTAAAAATCAGTTGATTACATTGATTATTTAAACTGCAAGAAATTTCATGGAACATCTGCGATTTATTAATTCTAGTCGAAAAGTGCTACTCGGAACGCATGTTCTGCTACTGTGTTTTATCCCGAGTACAAATTAGTAAGAATTCGTCATAACCGTCTTCTTTGATTAAATTATTAGAAAAATATAAAGAAATGATTTTAGATCGAATTCGAAATTTGATTAAAATAATCAAAAACCATATATAACACACACTCTTATGATGGTTTAAAACTAAAACTAAAATCCTATTAATTTGAATGACGCTTTTAAATAAATTAAATTGGGAGACAGGCGCGCTTGTCTTCAATTAATGAAGTGATTTAATACAACTTTTGATGTATAGTGATAGAAAACATAACCACCAAAACAAAAATGTAGAACTCGAAAGCCTGGTGTATGAAGACCTTCATTATAGACTTAAAATTGAATAATAGTCAATCAAAATATTACAAACAGTGCAGTTCTTCAATGTACGTAACGTAATTAAATGTTATTTTTATGCATAACATAAAGATGATCCAACGAAAATTAGCAAATTATTTATAAACTGTTAATTTAGTTATTCAGAAGACTGTGAAACAAATACTAGAGGACAACCTGGCAATATTTTTTTGAAGAATAAATAACTTTTAAGTAACTAGTGAAAAGTAACATCGCTTATTTTAAAAGAGCAATTTTGATTATTTGTAAAAGGATTTTTTTGATATATCGAGTTTTATTTATCCGAACTTTGATTAATCGGCCAAATGCTACTTACTAGGCGCTCACATGGTCGAAATTTTGTATATTACTTTGCAAGTGTTACTTGTTCTAACATAATTGCATCGATCAAATGCCACCGAATTATTAACACGCCATTACATGTAGTCCTAAATATTTACCCATATCCATCCATGGTATCAATTCAGTACTACCTAAATTTCAATGCGTTCCAGCTATTCTTGACAGTTTATGTGACAAATTCAATAAATACCAAGTGCACAAAAGCTTGGTAGTTGGGACTACTTATAGTGACGTCATTCCTTTGTTTCATGACCTTGTATTTTAGATGATGGCGGCTAGGAATTAAAAATAATAGTTTATAACACTTAGATTTTGATGAATCAACAATGCATTAATGCTGTCATTGTAATGCCAACTTTTCAATCCTCGTGAAAAACTAACGAATAACACACGCCATGCAGTTCGGAAATTTCTAAGCCGCTTTCTTGTTTTCGGATTATAAATTTAGAAATTGGGATCGCGCGCTGTAAATGCGTCGCTTAAAATGGAAACACGATAAAAGGCGAATTTATCTTGCAAGTTAATAACATTTAATCGCTCAAACATGTTTATTATTTACTTGCCAAGCTGAAAGTTCTTAAATTTTGATATAGTAAATTGCCTCGTAAAGTATTTTTCTAATGTAATTAATTATATCCACTCATAAATTTACTGCGTTATTTTATAAGCAGTAAAGATTTCAGTTTTATATTTTGTAATGAGGCGCAGTGGATTTTAGCGTAATTAGTGGATAACTAGTATTGCAATTGCAATCTCCCACATTTAATCGCCTTAAACGATAATAATCTTAGCAATATGAAACGGCGTATTTATTTTAAAGCACGATTATTAATCGCAGCAAGAAAATTAGCCGTTATTATATGGCGTAATAGAGCGCAATAAGAAACGATTGGTAGGTAGGTAGTCATACAACTGCGGAATGATTAAAGATAATCCCTCTTCCTATCAATGTAATATATTGAAAATTGATTTCAATTCACGACAACATATTTTATCAAACAATGTTCTGTCAAGCAAGAAAATAAGCAAAAAATCATTCCGATTTGCTTTATCGCACAGCCGAAAACTTTTTCACTTCGCATACGCGGTGAAAATCGATAGGGGAAATAGAATTTTTATTTAATTATTCAGAAAAATGCTAGATCGTTGTTGGTTAAATGGTGTGGGGAAGTGATGGGCTTGGGCGGCGGCGGTGCGCTTAGATAAATTTCTGAGGTCAGAACAATTACCGGCGAGGAATTGATGAAAGTAATTAAGTAGCATTGGAAATTTATAGGATTAGATAGTGAGAAAGATATTTCAATAATGGTAACGTTATAAATATTCACCGCATCGAGTGTGGTGACTATAAAGGCCGCTAATTAATTTGATTAAAGACAGTACATGCTCTGTAAAGTAAGTAGTCATCTTCCTCCTCAATTTTGTATTGTCAGAGCATCAACACATTTTAATTAAACTGAAAAGTAGACAACAAATGATTGCGTTTTTTAACCGACCAACACCACGCTAAAGAGCATAATAAAGATATTTTATTGATAATAAACCAGTAAACAAAGCGTTCGTCAAGTTAATTACGTTAAAAAGTTTCAATCGCAAGGAAAATATTAAATTAAATGGGCTATAATAAAGTAAAATGAAGTTTAAGACAAAAATTTATTTCTTTCTGTAAAGCCATTAAATCTCTTTTCATATAATTTGATGGTTTTTATCCGCAACTAGAGGAGGAAAAAATCTTCATTCTATTTCGTTTCAATAAAAAGCTTCATAATTATAATTAAACTAGTTTGCAAACTTAAACGAAATTAAAATCATTGAAAACGTAAATTAAGTTGTTGCTCTAAAAGGTACATCAAATAGCGGCAATTAGTTCATTAAACTGTTAACTATTTTGTTTATATATATAAATATATGTACATTCATGTAGATATTAAAGCTGCTTATTTCATTAGCAAATATTGATTGATAAAAATATATACATTGAAAATACACTTGCAATTATCTAATATGTAGATATTCATTTCAATTTAAAAACTCTTCAGTTTCAAGTCCGTCGGCAAACCTTTTTAAAGTTTATTAAGATCGTTAAAAAGTAAATGAAATTCCTGTTTCTAAATGAACATCAAATAGAGGTAATTAATTCATTAAATTGTTGATGATTTGAGTACATATTCGAGTAAATTCTCGCCACAAATATCATCACATAAATTCCATTGTTTAAGTGAATGTAGCATATAATGTTAGATGATGATAAATGATAAAAATTTCGGCGCGTAGACATGATCACATTTCTCAAAGTGTTTTTAGTGTTTTAGCAAGTTTACATTAAACATAGTCACCAACAGCAGAATCTAATAGATTAATTTCTGTTTTTTTTGCATTTTAATATATGTAGTTAATATTGAACTAACCCATAAGTTTGGGCGAATTCTAGCTGGAATAAAAAAATAAGCAATAATTATGAAGCCCGAATGGAACTATTCATTCTTAATTTATTAAACACCAAAGTTTTTCTTAATAAATAGAATAAGTAAAAACTAACTGCGTTGTGACAAGAAGCTATAGATAATATAGTAAATGTGATAATAAAACAATCAAAAGGCTAAAATAATATTCTTTAGACAAGTCTAATCGTAAATGTAAATATAAATTTAAGCGGATAAAAACAATGATTTCCACAAATTTATAAACAACTCTTTTACATTTTTTGTTATTTTGCATTATAAGATATGTAGTTAGTATTGTGTCAAACGTGTAGACTCTAGTAGGTATATCAAAAATTCAGCATCTTTTTCTGGATAAAAATGAAGCAATAATTTTGAAGCTCAAATGGAATTATTCATCCTTATTTTATTATAAACCAAAATCTTTCCTAATAAATGGAATAAGTTAAAATTTACTACGTGATGACAAGAAGCTATAGATAATAAGGTAAATGTGGTAGTAAAACAATCAAGCGGCTAAAATAATATTCTTTAGACAATTCTAGTGTAAATATAAATTTAAGCGGATAAAAAATAATGCTTTCTACAAATTTGCAAAAAACACTCTCTCAGAAGTCTTAAATATTTTTTTATACAAAATTTATAAAAATGAACTTTGTTGAATAAAATATGAACACGCATTGACACGGCAACAAAACTTTAATACTCGTACATGCTAAATAGGGCTAAATTGGTTGTGTTTTCACTGTTTTTGAAAGTTTAAAATTTATAGCTTCGTCAAAATCACGAAGGTACGACTTAGGCATAGATATGACGCCGGATGTGCGCTTAATAGGTTTATATAAACAGAAAAATCTTAATAGAATTGTCAACACTAAACAGCAATATACGAGCATTTTACGAGGTAAGTATAACCCTTTAATTATATTAATTACCTTGCAATAACTAAACAGAAAAAATATCTTAGGTAATAGAATATGATCATATTTGCTTTTTGAATACTTGTATACCATATAGGTAAATGAATTTTCCTTTTATTTCATCAAATTAAGTTAGTTTAGTTAATTTATGAAATTTGAATGTGTGTACCTTCATCTACAGATGTGTGTATGCAAACTTATAAAAGTTATTTTCTTGGCGGCATCGGCGAAATGATTGAAACTTTTCTTATTTCAAATAAGTTACGGCGAAGGCGACGGTGGCGGTTCATTGATCGTACATAATCATAAAAGTGGTTGAAATAGTAACGCTTTAACATTTTCGATATTTGACATAAATGCATTTTAAAAAGTGATAAATTTTTCTCGCTCTTTAAAACTATATGTTTGCAAATAATTCATATTTAGATCGCATGAATATTTAATCAAATGTAAAAACGCGCTTTTAGAGATAAAATCTTGATTTCGTTGCATTATCAATTAATTATTTACGCTTTATTTGATATTTGCTTATATATGTTGAAATAAAACTAGCATTTTATTTTCCAGCTATAATACATTTTTTCGCATTTCATACAAATGCGTTTTATTTGTAAATATAAAACAAAGTGCAAATTCAGCAATTTCCATTTTATATTGGCATGTTATTCATAAACTTGCCATAACGCAAATATAAATAAAATATACGTCAACCAATTTATATTTAATTAATATATGCCCCTACATACATAAAATTTTATGAGCGCTATGGAAAAAAACACACATCGTGTTATGTTGCGGCAGAAACGTTCATGTGCGCTTGCTAAAATCGACAATCTAATTACCCACTCATCAAATTGCTATGATTGAAAATTCGGCGCGCGAAAACTTTATTTGATCGTTGCTGCCATTGTTATAATCAAATTGAAGGTTGCGTGTAATTGTAATTCAAATTACTAATTTATTTATTTTCTCACTGATAATTAACCGGTCGGGTTAATTATTAATTGGGATGAAACCTCTACACCGAACTCGCGTTCAAGAACTAACGCCTAGAACCGTGCAACTGCTCGAAATCGGAAACGCAAATAAGAAAAATTTTATCACACGACAGAAATGTATTTTATGCATTGATTTTTTACATTTTTTATTGTTATTTTATATAGGGGAAAGTTGGGTAATGGGAACCGCCAGTTAAAGCCGCAACCTGGTCCATCTTAAAAATTATTAAGTGTAGAAATCAGAAAAACGCATCAATACCTTACAAACATTGTGTAGGCTAACATAATGCAATAAGACAACAGTTCCTCAACAAATAAATTAACAGCCCTTGCATATAATATTTCGAGTTTCTCGTTGTAACTGAAATGCGCATAAAAATTGAAGCCACATTATTTCTGTATATAATAATTATTTCTGGATCTGATAATATATATACAAAAAAGCATTCTGCTGTGCATTGCTAAATATTTTAAGATATAATTTGCACTAGATTGCCCTTCACACCTTTTTGAAACAAAATTTGTCCAACGAGGTAATTACGTTCTTAGCTAAATTTGATATGAATTTAGAAAAGGCAACAAATGATGGTTTAGATGTGAATTATGTTCGGGATGAACCATACGGAATGCAGTTTATAAGACATCCCTGATAATTACAAATGTGATTTTTGTATATGTAACAAGTTTACAATATGTAGCTTTTTTACCTATTTAATTTGTTAGAGCGCAATTACCCTACCAGTTTCACATTATTCCTTCATGATTTTTGCTCCTTTTTAAACGTTTTAACACTGAATTGCAACAATTCCCCCACTCTCCCGTACCGCAAAAATATTATCTACAGGTTAATAAATTATGAATCTTTTAGTTTACGAAACGATGTCATATAATTTGACTACATTTAAAAAACTTTTTATTAATCCTAGTAGTGCATTTGTGTGTTGCATGCACTTTGCGAGTCGTCGTTGTTGTAATGTTTTAGGAGTAGTTTTTATTTGCATACAGTACATTTTTTAAAACCACATTTAAGCGTTTTAAGCACTTAAAACCTGCTTTTGCGAAACATATGATTTCAAACATTCAACATAGATAATCTGGCACTTTAAGACTAAGAGAAAAGGAAGCCAAAAATTAAATGTCTTAGAATCTTCTACGAGAAGTGAAAAGGTGTTACTTAGAGATAATCCATGGATGAAAGACCTAATAGAGTGCATGTTAATACAAAATTTGATGAAATTTATTACAAAGAAATAATGTAGCATTTTTTACTAGGCAATTTTTTCAGCTTCAGCCACATTTTAAGCACAAGCTCCAGTGATAAATAACATATAGGTAAATAAATAAAGGAAGAAAGAAAATTTTAAAAAACCATTATAATCTATTTCTATTTGCTATTATTATGATAAAACGCCACATAGATGACTAGATTTTTATAAATTTTAAAATAAATTTAGTCTACCAAGAAAACATGTTTTTAACGATAATTCTCTTACAAATACTTTTATTTTTTTGTATCCACTTATTGATTATCTTTAATGCATTTATATTTGCTTAAAATTAAATTTAAAAATTTGTCATTTAAAGTACAAGCAGCAGATTTTTTACTGCAAATCAATAATTCAATTTCTAAGAACGCATCAACGCTACTTTTTCATGTCGTGTTTAAATTTATGCTATACTGCAATTTTAAATAAATAAATAACATATTTTATAAATTTAGTGAAATTAACCAAAACCATTTATCTTTAAGAGATGTTATTTCATGCATTGCTTCATCCTTATAAAAGTATAACCATAAATTAAACAAGCAATTTTTTTACATTTAATAACACCTTTATGCCATTTCCGACAATGTATAAGTATACCTACTCGTTGTGAAATTATCTCAGCTCATTAATCGTTGTTTGTGTAATATTTAAATTTTTAATGCAAAAAAATATTTTGAACCAAAGGAATATTAAAGTTATTTTGTGCTAAGATTTTTCCACTTACCATTTTATTATCCTAACATTAGAGCTATAAATTTTTCGGTTTATAAACATGCAGCTGTTCTTACTCGAAAGCGAAAAATTCATCTAAAAAAACGTTATAAAACTAAGCTTAGCAATGATAAATTTTAAATTATCTTATCTCATTTTTATGCTTTATTTTCCTGCGTGGAGATTATTTTTAAATATAAATAACAGTATAAATAAAATAACTTTTAGACAACAAAAAACTTTAATCTCTAGACCTCGTTCATTTTTAATTTAATTATACAATTCTAATAAAAGTAAATGAAAATAAATGTAATCTTTATAAGTACTTCATGTCAACAATTTGAAAAGTTTGAAAATGTTTTCAGAAAGCGTTAGGGGAGAGTGCGGGAATCCCGCATCTCCAGTAATAATTGGTAATTGTTCTTAAATAACAAATAACGAATAAATTGCAACTAATGTACATAAAAGAGCAAGCAATATACAATCTAAATTAATATTAAAAATTTCCAAATTAATGTAATTCAATATTAAAAAATCAGAATTTGTAATTATCAGGGATGTCCTGTAAACTGCATTCCGTATGGACCATCCCAAACATAATTCACATTTACACCAACATTCGTTCGCTTTTCCAAATTCATATCAAATTAAGCTAAGAACGTCATTACCCCGTTGGACAAAATTTATTTCAAGAAGATGTAAAGGACAAGCTATTGCAAATTATATCTTAAAATATTCACCAATGTTCAGCAGAATATCTCTTTGAATATATTGTATTTTATCAGATTCAGAAATAATTATTGTATTATATATAGAAGTAATTTAGCTTCAATTTTTATGCGCATTTCAATTACAACAGTAAACACGAAAATATGCAAGAGTTGCTAATTCATTTGTTGAGGAACTATCGTCATCTTGCAGTATGTTAGCTTACGCACAATGTTTGCCATGTACTGATACTTTTTTCTAATCCCTACACTTAATAATTTTTAAGATAGCCCATGTTGCGACATTATCCGGCAATCGCCATTACCCAACTTTCACTTAATTAATTTTACATTGTGCAATCTTGAACATTAGAGCTATAAATTGAGCATATAATTAGCACGACGCTATTTTCTATTCGAACGCATGAAATTCGATAACGTATTGTGTGCATTGCGAGCTTGCTAATAATAAATTTGAAATTATCTCATCATTTTAGGTGGTTTTTGCGGCACCTCAACTTTAATGCAACTTCGACACTTTGACACAGATGTACTCGCTGCTCGATCCATAAATAACAACCCATGTTCGAGTTTTTAATATTGCAGCCGCCGATGAAAGAAGAAGCGCAGACACTTTTACTCGCTATACCATATATCAAGTAACGATTACGTCGGCTTATCGCATTGTCATAAAATAATTTTATATCTTTAGACGATATTATGCAAGCGGCAAGTGCATACAGCATCGCTTTTATTTGGAAATTTCAGATGCAATCGTTGGCGCATTTTATCATCGCCCGCACATATTGCATCGAACGCACCAATTTGTTCACATAATTTTAGAAAATTATGCGCAAACACAGGAAATTTGCATACATTGGAAAAATTGGAAATGTATTATTTGCAAAATTAATGAACTGTCGTATAAAGTAATACATTTAAAATATGAAATTATATAAATTTTTGGCTAATCGACGTAGTTATTAAAACGTATTACGCTCATAAAGGAGTAAAAAGTACCTGTTACTTAAAAAATATTATTTTTTTTTCTTTAATTAATATTAGCATCAAGACATATGATCTTCATAGAAATAATTATAGGTAGCCTAAAAATCCTATTTAATAACTCGGGCTTTCTGTACACTTTTTTTTACAAAATATATCACCAATTAAATAATCAAATACTAAATTGAGGATGAATGGTAGAGTAGATAAATGTGTGTACTCTAATTTCTACAAATATTGTGATTCGAAATTCATCTGACAAATAGTTTGAATTGTATTAAAATAAGGACACTTTTAAAAATAAAATGTCACAAAATAATTATTCATTACAATATAGAATTTGTAATTTCTATAGTTCTACAAAAAATATTTATTATCTTTAGATGATATTATGCACGCGGCAAGTGCATACAGCATCACTTTTATTTGCAAAATTTCGCATGCAATCGTTTGCGCATTTTATCATCGCCCGCACATATTGCATCGAACGCCAATTTGCTCACATAATTTTCGAAAATTATGCGCAAATAAAGGAAATTTTCATACATATACCTACATAGAAAAATTGGAAAAGTATTATTTGCGAAATTAATGAACTGTCGTATGAAGTGATACATTCAAAACATGAAATTATTACACTGTCACAATATACGGAATGAATTTCCCCAATGGATTATTGACAAGTTGTATATACGGGAGAAACTCGCTATTTGTATATAAAAAAAGCATGATAAAGGCGCACTCTTGAACGTGTATTTTATATTTAGTTTTGCGAAGTAAGATATATTTATTTTCAATACTGGATTTATGATGAAATTTCAATATTGCCTACAACTCTATTTATTTCATACTACAAAGAGGATGAGAGACGATATTTCCAATTAAGTTGGATGTAAAATGCATACAACCAAAAATTGATAAACTCAAGTTAAATTTAGCATTTCTTGAACATTTCAACCAGTGGTGTACTAGTAAAAATCTTTAACCGGAATTTATTCTAATATTTAATTTGTTTTATAATAGGATTTTTTAAAATTGTATATACATAAAGTGTTTAAGGCAAAAAAACCGATCTTGTAAGAAAATTAAGTAGTAATCATGCTATTGTAAAAGAAAAAAGTTTACAAGCTTTAACATAATGTGTACTTCATTACTGTATTGCTAAAATAAAAATAAAATGTTGTATCAGTGATCTTTTAAACAATCTCCACTTCATTTTTCTAGAATATTAGCCTTTCCTCCTGATATATAACAATTAATCCCAAAATCTTAGGTAAAAATAAATTTATATGTGTTCTGATGGTGGCCTTATAGCCGAAGTCACACGTAGCATAAGTAATAACATCATAAGAATTGGTAGTGAAATTTATTTCCTCTTGAAAAAGTGTCGGAATGGCGTTCTAAAGTTTAAATTTAATTTCTAAGTATAAATTATCTATTACCTAAATAAAAAAACTGTATTAAAGGCAGTCGATTTATAGGAAGCCTAAATATCTCTTTTAACAATTGAAGCTGTCTGTAAAATTTTTCAGTCAGCCCTAAAATTGGAACAATATTAATAAAACTAAATATAAACCCTGCAAAATATCAATTAAGTAATCAAATAATAAATTGAGGATGAATGGTAGAGTAGATAAATGTGTGCATTCTATTTTCTACAAATATTATGATTCGAAATTCGTCAGACAAATAGTTTGAATTATGTTAAAATTAGGACACTTTTAAAAATCTTTTCAGTCAGTCCTAAAATTGGGGCAAAATAATAAAACTATATATAAACCCTGCAAAATATATCACCAATTAAATACTTCAATAATAAATTAAGGATGGATGATAGAGTAGATAAATAATTGCATTATATTTTCTACAAATATTGTGATTGAAATTCATCACACTAATAATTTAAATTGGGTTAAAATTAGTACACTTTTAAAAATCATATGTCACAAAATAATTATTTATCGCAATATAGAATCGACGTAGTTATCAAAACGTATCACGATTATAAAGAAGGAAGAAGTACCTCTTAGTTAAAAAATATTACTTCTAATTTATTTTCTTTAATTAATATTAGCATCAAGGCATATGTATCTTTATAAAAAGATCGCATTTTTTATTAATTATGTAAAGAAAAAAAATAATAAATGATTTTTTACCATCTTGTTATTTTCAAGCATGCAATTACAAAAAATAGTTTCTACAATTCGACTTAACGATGTGAGTGTCACCTAAAACCACTTTAATGTTTGGTGTCATTTTGCGAATCGGTAATAAAGTGATTCGTAATTTTACAGCATTGTGCGCGAATCGATACTTCCATCATCGGCACTTTTTCTCCCCGAAAATTGCTATTTGTGCCTCACAGACTAAGCCAAAAACCTGATCTTTAAACCACAAATCCCCCGGGTTACGTGGTAGTTCATCCAGTAATCGTTTCGCTTCCTTTACAACATTTGCAAGTATAATTTTCCACTCTTTCCAACTTTGTTCTAGGCATTTAACGTAACACCAAGCGTTTAATTTATTTGAACACGTCTTATACCGAAACGATCTCGCAAAAAAGAAATGCTAGATTTCCCGCTTTGATGTGTTTCGTCATTTTATTAGATTGTCGTTTAATTTAAAATCATCATTGTTTAAAAATACAATTCCTATTATTAGTTAGACATCAAAGAATACGCAGATTTTATAAACAAACCGTACATCAAACGAATTTGCAATTTGCTTGTCTTGCAGAAGTTCATTATTTCCAACGATCGATTACTCATTAAGGATTATTTGGTTTTAGGACGTTACTTTTTTTAATTATGCGGACGATTAAGATATCTTCCAATTTTTCTCATCATTAACTTTTATGTCGGCTTTGGTGTTGTGCTTGCGATGTATATATTGTATGATACTAAGAACTTTAGGGTTTATATTTTACGAATTTTCAGTTAGAAACTATTTATTATTTATTGTATGTTCCATAAATGCATAACTTGTTGAGCAGAAGTTTGAAATGATGCAACACGTGTAAACTACGTATTTAAACTTACGTTAAATGTATTTTGCTGCACGCTTTTAAAGCGTTAAATATATTTATTATACACCTAATTTAAAAATAATGGTATGGAGAATGTTTACTATGGTTGCATTGCTGGTATAAACTAATAACATTAAATAACGAAAGCATGTTTGGAAAATAACTAATTTGCTTTTAAACAGGACAAATTTAATATTTTATATTTACGTTTAGAACAATGCCATCTTATACATTGACTAATAAAATGTTCAATAATAATTACAATAATACGAGAATCATTGTATAAGTCAAATGTCAAAAACTCGGTGTAAATATTTGTTGCAAAATTATTTAAAAATAATGACATAGAGAATATTCGCTGGTTTTATTGCTGTTGTATAAAAATAAACTAATATGTAACATTAAATATCGAAAGCATATGCAGAAAAATACAGTCTTGTTTTAATCCAAATAAACTCAAAACTTTATATTCAGATTTAGAGCGATGCCATTTTATAAATTGACAAATATTGCACAAGCATAAAGTATTCAATTATAATTACAATAATGCGAGAATCATTGTATAAGTCAAATAATTTGCTGCAAAACTATTAAAAAATAATGGTGTGGAAAATATTCGCTAGTTTTGTTGCTGTACTATAAAGATAAACTAATATAAAACATTAAATAACGAAAGAATATGCAGGAAATAAATGATTTATTTTCAATCCAAATAAATTCAGAATTTTCTATTCACGTTTAGAGCAATGTCATCTTATAAATTGACTAATATTGCTCAAGTATAAAGGGTTCAATAATAATTGTAATAATGTGGCAATTGTATAAGTCAATTCTCATATCTCGGTGTAATTATACTTGCTGTCAAATTATTTAAAAATAATGGTATAGAAAATATTGGCTGGTTTTGTTAAAATAGTACATATAAAGATAAACTAATATGGAACATAATATAAAAAAGCGAATATAGAAAATAAGTAATTTGTTTTAAATCGGAGTAAATTTTAAATTCATGTTTAGAGCAATGCCATCTTATACATTGACTAATATTGCACAAGCATAATGTCTTCAATAATAATTACAATAATGCTAGAACCATAAGTCAAATGCCATGTCTCGGTGGGATTATTTGCCACTTTGTATATAATTATTAGATACTCTACAGTGTACGTAATCATTTAATCTCATGTGGCGTGATAAATCTCCTTTTTTTAATACTAAAAATCCCTTTGAAATGCAGTCTATATCACTGAATTTTAATAAGAGAATGCGAAAAATTCTTATTGTTTTAAATTATATTCACTCCTCTGCTAGTCATAGAAAAATGAGTTAAATTACTTAAACAGCAGATGATCTAGTAGCAATTCAACTTATTGCATATTTAATATAATATAAAAGAATAATAGAAGGCTAAGAATATTTTTTCAATATAATACTGGCCTTACTGGAATTTTGTGGCCCGTTTTACAACAAGCTCGCCGACCCACCGGCCAGTTGCTTAAATGCCCATGTCTGCTACTACTCTATGGTGGAAAGATAATTCAATTGATCCATATTTACCTACAACAGGTGCATTAGATTAGACAGTAATATACATTTAACATTAATGAAAGACAGGATATAAGTATTACAGATATAATTTTATTCCCGTTAGAAATATCTGCTCACTAAAAAATATCGTTAATATTTCAAATTTTCTTAGCGTTCAAGTCTGACCAAGATCGTCAACAAAATTGTTGGCAATATTATACATATAGGTATTCGTGAAAAAATTGCATAAAAATCTATTTAACTCTGATTTGCTATGTAGAAATTTTAGTGGAAAATGTACCCGAGATAGAAGCATCGATTTCATACAATGCTATAAAATTACAAAGCAGCTGATTATAGATTCACAAAATTGTAAAAATGTGGTAGTTCATTGCAGACGGCCGTAAATTTAAATGCGACAAAAATCCAACAGACAACAAAGAAGGCGAACGCGTAAAACAATTTTCTTCAGCAATAGCTGGGCCGATAAAAAATGGCGGAATGGAAAATGCGATATGGAATTAAGTACTAAAACGAAGGCAGACATTGTAATGGAGCGGAAGTATAAAAATGAAAGCGGAAACAGGCACATAAGCGGTGTTGTTTTTTTTTCTTTATACTTTCTTGCAGAGAACCAGCTAGCTGGCAAATGTACGCAAAATATGTAATAATAAAATTAATAGGTTAGCTAAACATTTTTCATTGAAGAAAAATGAGCGCGCTTCGACGTCAAGCTTTCACACACACAAATTGCTTTCAAGGAACGAATATCGGGGCAAATAATTTTCCACACACATCCGTAGGGAAATCGAATTTATAACGGTTAATAGTCAGTTAATTAATGTAACAGTGGTGCGATAAAAAAAAGTTTTGTACGAATTAAAACGTGAGATAAATCAAGGCGGAGCAGCGCAAAAATTGAACGCTTCGAAACGGATCCGAGGCAGGAAATCGCCGGAGACGCTGTCAAGACGCTTTCCTAACTGGAAAACATGTGTACGTACACACAAAGGAAGACCTTTCGAAGAAAAAAGGATGTCAACAAAATGCCAAATAACTTGTATCGTTCGCTTTTTGTTTGTGTGCGCGAAACAAACGTATGTGTATGATAAAATATTCAAATGTATATTTGGTATATGGCTTTTGCTCTTGCTGAGTCAACGTTTACGAAATCGTAGAAAATATAATTAAGCACTTTTGCATTAATGAAAATAGGGAGCGCGCATTTCGGGGAAAATTTAATTTTAGTTTCCACAACAAACAGACGCCTGCATATGTGAGCGATTTTTTGCTACATTCACACACTCTCATTTACCATTGAAATTTATTTTCATTGTATATGAAAAGCGGCAGTATAGGTATTGAATATTTCAGTGAAAGTTTAATTATTAATCTTGTTCCACGTAAAAATTACTCATTCGTCAATAAAAGTAAATATATGAATGTACAAATGGGGAGAAATATGTAATATTTTGTTTGCGCTCAATTTTTGTTTTGTTTTCCACTTTCGCCTTTTGTTGGGGAAAGTTGGGTAATGGCGACCGCTGGGTAATGCCGCAACCTGGTCCATCTTAAAAATTATTAAGTGTAGAGATCAGAAAAACGAATTACATAGTACCTTGCAAACATTGTGCTAACATAATGCAAAATCACGACAGTTCCTCAACAAATAAATTAGCAGCCTTGCATATAATATTTCGTGTTTTCTATTGTAATTGAAATGCGTATAAAAATTGAAGCTAAATTATTTTTATATACATATAATAATTTTAAATAAAATTAAAGGTTTTACCAAGTGCCTACCACAACATCCTTAAATCATATGCATATAATAATTATTTCTGGATCTGATAATATATATACAAAGAAGCATTCTGCTGTGCATTGATGAATATTTTAAGATATAATTTGAACAAAATTGCAAATAAAGTTTGTCCAACGGGGTAATGACGCTCCTAGCTCAATTTGATATGAATTTAGAAAAGGCAGCGAACGATGGTTTAGATGTGAATTATGTTCGGGATGTTCCATAGAGAATGCAGTTTACAGAACATCCCTAATAATTACAAATGTAATTTTTGTATGGTATATTAAACGACAAATTTACAATATGTAGCTTTTTTACCTATTTTATTTGTTAAAGCGCAATTACCTTACGAGTTTCTCCATTACCCTTACATGATTTCTGCCTTTTTTTTGTTTCTTAATACTGAATTACATTAACTCGGAACATTTTTATATTCATTTACATAGCATATTAATTGCTTATTCATGTACATTGGTTGCAATTTATTCGTTATTTGTTATTTAAGAACAATTACCAATTATTTTTAAGGGTGCGAGATTCCTTTACTCTCACCTAACTATTTTTATTAATAAAATACGTCCTATAACACTTTTATCGCCACTTACTTGGAACGAATTTACAAAAAATGCGAGTTGTTGTGAACGCATATAATGATAAATTAAATCACTTATACTATCAGTCCAACATCATTTTTTGAAGAGAGGATAATCAATTGCTGAATATGAAAAAATCGCTTTGCGAGCGGTTTGATTGATTATCAAATTATAATCTCCAAGTTGTATAATAAAATTAGCTAATTGCAGATAACCCTAAACGAATATTATGCTGCAGTGACAACTTCATAAATATTTCATAGCATAATTTAATAAACTAATTGTTTCATTTATTTAATAAACAAATATTTATGCGCAGTTATATTAAGGCATAAATATAAATAAAGGAATTGTTAGTTTAACGATGTGTTAAAAATTATATGATGATATGCCGATAAAAATGTATAGTGATTAATTGAAAGAAGTAAAATTAACCATAAATCATGCATATTTGGGAAGCAATCTTTATTTATTGTATTTTTAATGACAACTATCATGTATGTCAATTCAAAACCCATTCTAATATACCTTTTTTTTACTATTTAACACCACTATTTACAATGGGTTACTTTTATTCTAATTTATCCTACATTCTTGTATTTTTAGTGACAAGTATCATAATATACCTATATATTAATCGAAAACACATTCTAATCTACATAATTTTAACACCCGTGCTTGCAAGGAATTAGTTTTAGCAACAAAATTGTTGACTTTCTAACATACAAGTTTAAAGTTTAAAAACTGCCAACCTGCCATTCAAGTCAATAATGAATTATAAAGCAATAACTATAGATAGATTATTATTATGAAAGGTCCTATACTAAACTTGGAGTTGTAACAATTTTAACTAGGAATTTTCTATAACAATATTGAAAAAGTTGACGGAGTTTGCTAAGCTTGAAATTTTCCATTATTCTTTTAAGTAATTGTCGATACAAATTATTTTTTTTCAACTCCTTTTCTTGGGTGAGCAATTTCTAGACGATTATATTACTTTTTCATTTGAAAATTTTATTAAAAGAATATCTGCATTGTATAGTTATTGTTCGACTTTTTATTTATCGTATAGAATGAATCAAATTGTTTTTAAACTACCAATAGAGAAATAAATTTATTTATTGCAATAAAAATCTTTAAAACGGAACATAAGAATTTTATTAATGGATGAATCCCGCACCCTTAAGAATAATTGGCAATTGTTCTTAAATAACAATAACGAATAAATTGCAACTAATGTACATGAAAGAGCAACTAATATAGTATATAAATGAACATAAAAAATTTCCGAATTAATGTGATTTGGTTTAAACAAATCAAAAAAAGCGCAAAAATCATAAAGAAGTAATGGCAAAATTGGTAGGGTAATTGCGCTCTAACAAATAAAATAGATAAAAAGCTACATATTGTAAAATTTTTGTTTAATATACAAAAATCACATTTGTAATTATCAGGGATGTCCTGTAAACTGCATTCCGTATAGACCAACCCGAAGATAATTCACATCTAAACGATCATTCATTGCCTTTTCCAAATTCATATCAAATTAAGCTAAGAATGTCATTACCCCGTTGGACAAATTTTATTTCAAGAAGATGTGAAGAGTAATCTAGTGCAAATTATATCTTAAAATATTCAGCAATGCACAGCAGAATGCCTCTTTCTATATATATTATCAAATCCAAAAATAATTAGGTATTATGTATAGGTACAATAGAAATAATTTGACTTCATATTTGATGCGCATTTCTGTTCTCTACACCTAATAAATTTAAAGATAGGCCATTACCCATCTTTTTCCTAAAATTAATTTCATGTAATTTGGGAATAGTTCGATCTTAACACAAAAATGATGAGAACTTACCTCATCCTATATGCAACAACATACATATTATAATTGTCTAGCAAGACATTTTATTTTATTTATCTATATAGAATATGTTCTTGAAAACAATTTTCAAGGGCTATCACGGCAAAATGCTCCAGACGAGCCACCGCAATTTGTAGCCTGGTAGAAAATATCGATCAAATTTTTATCTAAACAAATTATGCCAGATTTTTCGTATTTATGTGCACACAACTACGCACACCCATGCAAAATAATTAATAACCTGTTAATTATTAAAGCTGCCATGTTCTCATTTCGATAAAAAAAAACTTGAATAATGTATAAATTCATAAATTAATGCGTTCGTTAAATAACGCACGACTTTCCCAGCTCATTCTTAATTTATTTACATAAAATGAAATATTTTTCTGATAAAAAAAAACACTCAAATGGTAGGTACGCAGTATTCATCTATGTTAATTTCTTTTGCACAACAGCGTAATTGAAATGGTAATACAATACAAATATATATTATTATTCTAATCAAAATACATAGACTGTAATAACAATTTTCAAGGATTTCGTCTGCGAAGCAACTTCGCTGCCCTGCAGCCGAACATCGATCCGTGTTTATTTAAACAAATTAACGCACAACGCAATGCAGCTGTTGGAAAAGCGTTCTAGAACGTCTAGATCTTCATTCATCATAATTAGTCTCGATTGGCAATCGCTAATCGCGATTGATCTTGATGGTTATTGGCATAGAATGTCACTACTTAATGATTAGTCGAAATCAATCGTGATTAACCGCGTCTGATTAATGGTTTCGCGCACTTGTGAAATCATTTTCCACACCTACTTTATTCCATGCATGCATTCTTTCGGCGACTGTGTTAACACACTCGTCTATTATCCAATAAATAAAATAAATAAATAAGTAAAATTATAAAATTTAAAATTGAGAAAATGTTATGAATTATAATTAAGGAAATTAATAGGGTAATTTCAACAAAAAAAATTTTAAAAATTCTGGCTTATTGCCACACATAAGAAAGAAATGTAATGAAAATGGTAAACGTGAGGATCTTTTTGGATCAAATCTATATTAATGATTAGTCGAAATCAATCGTGATTAACCGCGTCTGATTAATGGTATAGCGCACTTGTGAAATCATTTTCAGCATCTACTTTATTCCATGCATGCACTCTCTTTCGGAGACTGTCAACATACTCGTCCATTATTCGCGCGCACTTATACTGTGCTTCCTCGCACGTGTTGTCATTAAATCTACTCTTCAGCTTATTACAAATCTTATGAAAATAAGGGGCCAACGCCGCTATTTGCCAATGAGCGCAGCTAGATCAACACAATAAGCGTTAATGAAAATAAAGTCAGGGTGACGATAAAAAATACACCACAAAATTTCATATCATCAGATAATGTTTAGTTTTTGTATGGCCAACAATTGGATTTCATAAATAGAGACGTTATGTGCATGGCACTCAAAACTATAGTTTTGTATTTTATCGCTTGTTGATGTAAAAATTTGCAAGTCAGCGAAACACGCTTTGTATCAACTTTTACAAATGGTCCAATTTGTTACGATTTTATTGAATTTCACGGTTGTAAATATTAATTGGTGGTTAACATCATTTTTACCTTTTTGAATTTTGCTTGTCAAAATAAAAATACGTTCAGAAACTCATAAATTAAACGAAAGCTACAATATTCCTACCCAAATAACTAAAAACATTAAGAATTAATTCAACTTTAATATACTATAAAAATTGTGCAATGATGTCAAGGACAAAATATAGTTTAAATCTAAATAAACAAATATATAAATTTGAAACAATATTAAATGCATTATATACCTTACTTATGGCTTTGTAAAGCAAGTTGTAAACATTTAAATGTTGAAGAAAAAGAAAGATTTATGAACAAGTGATTTAGAGTGTAATTCAGCAACAAAATTGAATAACAATCATCGAAATGTAGAAATTAAATCTTAAAATGTTTTACAAGCCCGTTCTTTGACTGTAACGTATCTAATTGGGTGGTTCCTTAATTATATTAAGCGAAAATATAGAATTATCTCACTACTACTCTAGTTTCAATAAATTAACAATAAATAAAAATTGTTTTGTACTTTATCGCTTTCTTATGTAAAAATTTGCAAGTCAGCGAAACGTGCTTAGCGCTCTTTATATAAACTTTAACTAATTTATTATGATTTTATTGAATTTCACGGTTGTAAATATTAATTGGTGGTTAACATCATTTTTACTTTTTTGAATTCTGCTTGTCAAAATAAAAATACATTCAGAAACTCATAAATTATACAAAAGCTGCAATATTCCTACCCAAACAACTAAAAATATCAAGAATTAATTCAACTTTAATCTACTATAAAAGTTTGCAATGATGTCAAGGCTAAAAAGATAGTTTAAATTTAAATAAACAAATATATAAATTTGAAACAACATTAAATGCATTATATACCTTACTTATGACTTTCAATATTGAATTGTAGTGGCGTTTATGTTGCGAAAAACTTTAATATTTAAAAGAAACTCTTTATTTTGTGAACCAATCATTAATGCAATAGAACACAAACGTTCTATATTACCACAATGACGCACAATCAAACTATGTCGCATAAATAGTAAAAAATCACAAAATAAAAAGTTTCTCTTGAATAGAAACAAGTAATTTGAAGTATTTCCCATAATGGCGTTAACATGTTTATGCTGTTCTCTTGCATACATAATAATAACTATAAAATGTATATATGCATTTACAGGTTTTGTTAAAAATTTTAATTACAAAATTCCAGCACTAGTATACAATAGTACAAATGATTCAAATAATCAAATATAAACATGTAAAACAAACGCCTGATTGCTAATGTTTCATGAAATTTCTTACAAACTCAATATTTTGCCATCAAGTTTTTTTATATTTTTTCTATAAATAGATTCTGTCCTTGTTAATCATTTTCTACGATTAAAGTAAAAGTAATAAGCTCGACTAGGGAAGACCACACACGTGCGAGTCAATATTGAAGCCCAGTAGTCTCGAAAAACAACTTTGATGAGCATTTGCAAGATTGTGTTGGCGCACGAGCAACGTGTTTAGACGGAATAGCAAGTGAGGCACGTATATGGGTCTCTATAAGAATGCAATTTCAACTATTTGTATGTGCGAAATATGTAAAAAATTGAGCGTCGTATATCTACATAAACAAGCCTGAGAGACGCTGCATGTTAGCGCCAAAATGCTGATATTAAAATTAGGGGGTAGTGGGGGAATCCCGCACCCCTAAGAATAATGGGTAATTGTTCATATATAGGAAGTAATGAATAAATTGCAACTAATCTACAGGAAAGCGCAACTGTACTATCTAAATGAATATAAAAAACTTCCGAATTAATATAATTTAGTTTAAAAAGATTAAAAAAAGCGCAAAAATCATGAAGGGGTAATGGCGAAACGAGTGGGGTAATTGCGCTCCAACAAATAAAATAAGTAAAAAAGCCACATATTGTAAAATTGTCGTTAATTATACAAAAGTCACATTTGTAATTATCAGGGATGTCCTGTAAACTGCATTCTGCATGGATCATACCGAACACAATTCACATCTAAGCCAGCATTGATTTTCCAAATTCATATCAAATTAAGCTAGGAACGTAATTACCCCGTTGGACAAATGTTATTTCAAGAAGATGTGAAAGACAATCTAGTGTAAACTATATCTTAAAATATTCAGTAATGCACATTAGAATGCCTCTTTGTATTATCAGATCCAGAAATAATTTGGCTTATATTATATTATTATTATAGCAACGGCTGCTAATTTATTTTTTGAGAAACGGTCGTCATTATGCATTATGTTAGGTTACACAATATACTGATGCGTTTTTTTCTGATCTCTACACCTAATAATTTTTAAGATAGGCTATAGGTTGCGGTCGCCATTACCCAACTATCCCCTAATTCCATCAAAATTTCATTTGCGAGAAGCAAGAAACAAATGATTTACGTATCAACTTATGTAACACGTTGTTGTATTGTATTATTGTTTGCTTGCTGTTGACATTTTCCATTCGCACATAAGGCGAAACTATAACATATAATATTTCTACTTTGCGTAGCTTAACCTGTTATTGCTTTTTGATACATATAATATTTATCTCCAAACTTTGCAAAGATTGGATAAAAAATTTATGACTGTTGCATGCTGTGAATTTATAACACAAAAACTATTTATTATACGATAAATCTATTACCTACTCAAATATTTTATGTTTTTCTATATAAAAGCCGCACCTCGCCGTAAATTTTCGCTCAAATCAGCAATTAATTACGCCACTATAAAGCCAAGTTAATGTGCTTTAATTAAATGTGATAGATAATTTGCGAGCATTTCTTAAAATTTACAACATTTACAAATTTCTTTCATCAAATAAATTCTCATTACTGTTGAGAGTTAACCATTACATATATCTTAATATCATCCACGAGTTATTTATACGACGCTGCCGACGGACGAACAGACAGCTTATATTAAACGTCACATATATAAATTGCTACAAATTGTCGTTGGGGAATAATTGCCATTATCTATCAGAAGTGATTATCGCGATAAATTAATGTAATTGCAAATTAATTTCGAAAATCTATGCAATGTTTTAATGAAATGTTAATAGAAAGTTGATTGATTTAATTTATTAGAAGTTGGATTGCTTTGCATAAACGAATTGCTACTTTCGCAATACACCACAATTATTTAATAATGCTAAAAACGTGTTTGTATAATGTTTGGCGTGAATGGGGAAAAACTAAGTAAAAAGTTGGAAAAATAATTGGTGGAAACAATAAAAATAAAATAAACTTGGGCGATGAAAAACTTTGCCATTTGTCACTTTGTTATTTTATGGCATATAGGAATAATCACTAAATAATTTTTTCAATTAAAGTGAATATATGATTATAAATTAGATATTTAACATTTTAATTGAAATCCGTTAAATTCTGAAATTGTTTTTACTGATTTATTCATATTTTACTGCCAAATATAAAAATTAGTTTGCTTGCAGTAA